>QFFA01000060.1:0-30147 GCA_003316565.1 Russula foetens
GAAACCTTTATAAACTTACTAGTAAGGATTTATAAAGGTAATTCCGCAGAAGGCGGCGAGATATGAAGAAGGGGGTTAACTGGAGTACGGGAAGAGGGAACGAAGCGAAAAAGTTTGGGTTTGTTACGAAGCGCGTCTTCAATACGCGTCTGCCGGTTAATAACAAAAAGTCCAAGTGGGGTAAAGTGAAGGTGGCCGGCTACCGTAACCACACGGCCGTCAAGAAAGTCGTAGCAAAGAAGGGGTACGAGAACTCCTTCAAAATATTGGAGCCAAACAGCAGGGAATTGTCCAAAAAGAAACTTGAGGGAATCAATGAACGAAGTTTCAAGATATCCCAAAGGAAAGAATAGGGAAGATGGGTGTACTCCAACTTTAGCACAAATGGTAACGTTTGGAAGAATGTCCACGGGACTGATACGGACGTCGTGGTAAACTAGGGAACGGAAGCAGGTGACGAAGTGGGGGCAGTGGTCACCTAAATCTGAGATCTGTGGGATTTGTGCGAGGGGGTTTTCGTTAAGGAACTCGATTTGCGGACACCAGATTTGTTCTCCTCGTTCGTAGAGGACCGAGTAAAGATGCGGGTGCTGATTGACTTCAGCAAGGCACGGAGGCGGCGTAAAAAGGTGTGGGAAGAGGTCGACGACGGGTTCTGGGAGTACGGCGGCGGCGGCGACGATGGGCGAAGGACTACGGACGACGTAGTCGGGTGAGGCTGCACGAGAGGGAGCAGGCGACGGTACGGTGGCGACGGTGGCGTGTACGACTGGCGAGGGTAAAGAGAGCTCCGGTACGTCTTCGTCGGCGGCGAGCGGTGGATATTGGAGGTAAGGGGACGATTGGACACCCGCGCTCGGGTTTTCCAAGGAGGATGGGGCGGCGACAGCATAAGGTTGCTCAGCGGCAACAGTGGCGAGGACGTGGAGGAAGGTCGACGGCGACGGAGTAGGGTAGTGGGGCGGTGACGGTGCTGGGCGAGGAGACGACCACGGGGAGGACGAAGATTCGTCGGCGTCGTAGGCTACAATGAGCCCAGAGGGTCCTCCAACGGCGGAGAGAGCAGGGGAGATGTATGCAGACGGGAAGGAAGAGGGTCCAGCGACGGGGGAGACGACAGGCAACGGTGCAAATGCTTGCTGGATAGCAAGGTTGGCGGCGGCGATGTTATAGTCGTAGACACCGTTGAGGGCGTCCCACGCGTTGTCGGGAAGAGGGTTGCGATCGTCTTCAAAGTAGGGGGCGATCCAGTCAAAAGGGACGTCGGGGTTGGAGAGCGAAGGAGGGGACACTTGTGGTTGTTAAACAGTCAGCTCCAATATTAGGAGACTATTCTAATGTCGCAAACTTACTACTTTATGAAGTAGCGAGGTGAGCGGCGACGAGGGCTTGAAGTTGGAGGTGACTGTAATAGAGGCACAAGAGGGAACAATAGCAGAGGGCAAGTGAGATAGCTAAGTGGAGGTGAGGCTCCAGAGTGAACTGTGGGGGGTAGACAAGAGAATAGTCTGGGGACTATTCGCTACAATTCTCAGGTCTTATATACTAATACAGGGTGGTCTGTGCGCAGCCTTTAGGGCAGGCACGAGTACAGGTAACGGGTGTAATCTATCCATATATGGTACAAGCTGATCAGTCAGCTGTATGTCGGAGTATCAAAGTGCGTGAGTCATCCTACTGCGCAGTGCTGCGCAATGCTGCGCAGCTGAGTCATGTTTATCGATCGGGCTTGTGATCTTGGGATCGGGTCTAGAGATCTATAGGAGAGGCTATGGGGAATCCCCTGGGGAATCCCCATTGACTTAGTCATTCCGACTGTCTTCCAGACATCGGTAGCTGGGCGGACCGCTTTCCCGAAGTGGGCCGTTCCTCCAATGCGGACCGCTTGTCCATTAGAGGCACGTGACTGGACTTGGGCACGTGATATGTCACGTGATCTCGAAAGTGTGGAGGGGTCACGTGACCTGGTCACGTGAGGTTTCCCACCATCACGTGACCCCGGATTCATCTTCAACGCTTGACTATAACTTGGCTTTAGGGGCGGACTTGGTGGACTTAGGGGCATCGTTCTCGATCCCCTCTTAAGGTCATGTGATCCCGGAGTGTGCGTGGAGGTCACGAACGCGGCCGAAGGCCGCGATCGCGACACCCGCCACCTCTGTCCAGTCGGCCTTCGCCCCCTTGCCTCGGCCCTCACCTATTGCCACCACTCCCCAGGCCTATACCGCCCCTCCGCCAACCTCTGCTGTTGGCTTACCACTTGTACTTCAAGCCACGAGCTCTTCGCCCTCATCGTCACCAGTAGCGCCCCTGTCACTGCTCTTCCAGCAACCCCGGACCAACGAGTACAATGAGTGGGGTGCCCACACTGGCATCTACGACTACAACTTTGCCGCCACCATCCTTCAACACTTGCTTCCGTCGCCACCGCCCCCATCCGAGGACTCCTACGAGTCCATCCCACTCCTCTTGCCGCTCTCCACCCACGACCTTGACCTCCTTGCTGCCATTGCCACACACGAGTTAGTGTGCATTAAAGAGGAAGAGGTAGCATCTAGATTAAGTCTTAAGTCTCCCTCACTTATCTACTAGAAACAGATCAGTCCGGTTATCCCGCCATCGCCTGCTCACCACATCGCCCCCGAAGAGTCCCTTCATCACTCGGCTGACGTATTGCCAACACTCCAGTACCCCGACCCCGAGTTCGACATCCCGGAGTTCCAACTCCCACCGCCCATCGTTGAAGCACCTGTCTACCGTGTCCTGTCCCCAGCCCCACCGTCCCACACATCCTTGCCCGACTACGTTGAACATAGTCCATCGCCCATCGTCACCACCACCACCCCCGTACTCCCGCTTCCCGAGCTGGAGCTCTTCTCCAACCTTTTCATGCTGCCTCTGTGCTTGGCTGCAGTCGATCGCTACCCGCACGTTTTCTTGATCATCTACAAAAGGGGAGAAAAAATCTGGGTTCCCCAAGCTGAGTTAGTTGACCCAGATCGTTTTGCTAACCTCCCCCAGATCCAAGACCTAGAATTCGCACCAGCCCACTTTGTCACTCCGTTCCACGGACTCATGTACCATGACATTCGTATTGCCACTTTGGACTTCCTTCCTTCTGTTACCATTTGCGCCAAGGTTGGACTACACCCCCCTTCCCTTTTCTTCCACTTCGGTTACATTGAAACTTTATTTGTGGACTCTTTGAAGTTTCTTTTCGGACAATTCCCTTCTTCTTGGTTACAACACTTTGAGGGTGTTCTAGTTCCCCTCATTTCCTACGACTTCTTGGACGGACATTCTGTTACCATTGCAGGGCACCTTCATTTCATGCCCACAGGACTTTTTGTTATCAACCAGCAATCATGCATCGAAGACGTACTTTACCACAAGCCAGCCTTAGCTCGTTTTTGCCCTTTGCCCCGTCTTCCTGTTAATCCCCTTCTTCATATTTCGCCCCCTTCTGCAGAGTTGCCACTTTAAACCGTTTTTGTTTCTTTTTTTTTAGTAAGAAATTCTTCAATTTTGTTCAAATAAAAAGAAGTTTTTAACTTTTTGAACAAATCAAGTGTTGCAATTAAGTGAAGAAAGAAATTCCCTCTGGGCAGATCTAAGAGAACAAGTCCACGTCACTCATTGGAGTGAACGTAATTTCATCACAAAAGCCCTCCTCGACTTCTTACCTTTTGGTTGAGCCCTTGCTCCCACTAGGTTTTATAACCTTATCGATTTCAACCTCCCCACTCTAGTAAATCTCGCTAGAGAAACACATGTCTACTGGGCAGCTAACCCGGTTTATACTGTCGACCAAACCTTAGTCAATTCCCTTACCATTTCCTTGGACAAGACCTTCTTTTGGCACTATTATGTACTGGCCAAAACCCAGGAAATCACCCAATCCCTCCTACAAGGAAATCGAATTCGATTTCTTTCCCAATTTCACCTCTCAGAAACTGAAATCAAGATTGATTTCAACGAAGTCCACTTACAGACCACCCAATTGGGCACCGAACTCATTGGTACTTTGGGAAAAGAATATACTTATAAGTGGTCAGACCTACTTTGGAGTGTTACAAGACTAAACTTGGAAATAGCCCTCGTCGATCCCGTCGCCTTCTACTACCCAATCGCTGTACCCAACGCTTGGGGTCGCGAAGAAGAATATACATGCCACCTCGCTCGTACCCTCTTGATACGGGACAACTTCGAAATCGACGCAGATTACTGGAACTCAGTGGATAGTACAGAAGTGGACACCACTGAAGCTGTTATTGCAGAACTAGAGGATCTTATCGTGGACTTACCAGCCTCATCACTCCAATCCTCTACCCAAGAATACTTAAATGCTAGAGCTCTCACTCCCCCATCCTTTGACTTTTGTGGTTGTAGCATAGATCTTTGCCGCTGCATACTTTATCGCCCAGACACTCCTCCCATCCCACCTTATATTGAACTTTGGCATCCTAGAGACCATCCCATGCCAATCCCGGGACTACATTACAACAGAATAGGATAAAACTGGATTACCCCATTCTAGTCCTGGTGATAATCTTATATATCCTCATCTTCATCATCGGAAGCAGACTTCACTTCCTAGAGGAAGCAGTACTCCAGGTAATATGCCTAGATATTGAAAGACGAGCAAACTGGCGACCTCCTCCCACAGAGCTACACGAAGAGGAAGATGTTCCAACAGAAACCACGAACGAGAACAATCAGCCCCAGCCATCCCAGTAGTAGATCGCAGGAACAATCCGTTCCTCCTCAGATGCCCAGCCAACCAGAACCCATCACCACCGGTTACAACCTGAATCCCACAGATCCAGTTGCCTTTCACCGAACTAGACGACGAACCCGTCTTCCCCATATTGAATAACCTACCTCCAGTACCCTCCCCACTCTTGAATACCTTTAGCCGGTCCAGCTCTAGAACCGAAGAACTTCACAACCGCGTGTCGCAGGTTTCCCTTCCAGAAAAAACTTACCTTGCACTACAAATTCCTACTCGTACCAAGGCTGAAAGCCGAGCCTTATTAAACCATTGCAATTTCCTACTAGGACGAGGCCCTCGAGTGGAATTTAATCACCGACTAAACGAACTCCTCGAACTCTGCCCTACGCTGGGAATACTCCAAGGACTCGTGTGGAAATACAGAGTCACTATTACCCCAGACGACGTACACGAAGAATATCGCATCCTTGTACAGGATCTAGCAGACCGAAATCACATCTATCTGCGCCCAGCCTATTCCGTTCGTTTTAACTGGGATAACACTGGCTATCGCCTCACCTATATATGAGCGACGAGTGGGAAGAATTTAAAGCAGATTACCCAACTCGCATTCAGCCTACTCCAGAAGATTATGCCCACATCTACGCCTGCTTTAAAGACTGGTTTATCAGCCTATACGAAACTGAGAGAATTATTTTTGCCTGGTGGGACTATCAAGGTATCTACAGCCAACCAGGATGGCTTTGGAGATCTAATTACACCAACCGAATTATCGAAGGAAAGGAATTCATCCTTTTCTACCCATACCTAGAACAACTCAGCGAACTTAACCCCCATAAAGGAACTGCCCTCTTCGACGGAAAGGCAGTCAAGTGGGCCAAAGGTGGCTATTGGAAATATCTCAACAATTGGACAGTTGATTTTACAAAGTTGCAACACCCGTCAGCTAGTTACACCCCAGAACCTGATTCAGACGAAGAAGGCGATACTGCCAAAGTTACAGCGTTACTGGAAAAAGCTGAGTCAACGATCACAGGAGCCACAGAACGATTACAAGAACTTCGAGAACCTAGCCCCGCACCCAGCCAAGAAGCAAGTCCGTTTCCTACTCGAGCCAAGTCTCCTGCCCAGGAAATTACCCAGACAGCCACACCACCGGCGTCCAAGGGAAAGCAACCCATTATGTGGGGAACAAGAGCTACTTCATCCTCTACAGTTCCTCAAACCACAGCCACTGGTTCCTCTATACATGCACCACATACTACATCCACATTTGCTAGTTCTTTGCGAACACCAGTGCCCAGTCAACCACCCAGTGTCGCGATCACGGCCTTTGGCCGCGTTCGTGACCTCCACGTACACTCCTGGATCACATGACCTTAAGAGGGGATTGAGAACGATGCCCCTAAGTCCACCAAGTCCGCCCCTAAAGCCAAGTTATAGCCAAGTAACCAAGTCAAACTTAGGGTCATGTGACCCTAAGAAAGTATCACGTGACCAGTCACATGATCTCTCCCCACTTTCCAGGTCACATGACCTGTCACATGACCCAGGCCAATCACGTGATCAGAGAGCACGTGATCCTATCCGCTTTGGACAAGTTGCTAAGCCATTGACCAATACCTGGAAGGTCATCAAGATTACCAAGCCAAAGTATGCTTATCAAGACAAAGAGAATCCCCGATTGGATCTTGGGATTTCCCAGGGGATTCCCCATAGCCTCTCTAGCCCATGTCCCATATCAGGAACCTCAGCAGATCTTGGATTTCCCTGAATTCCCTGATAAGATCTGATAGCCTCTCTATAGACTCTCCTGCCTGTGTACCATATAAGTATAGATTACACCTGTCACCTGTACTGGTGCCGGCCCTAAAGGCTACGCACAGACCACCCTGTATTAGTATATAAGACCTGTGAATTGTAGCGAATAGTCCCCAGACTATTCTCTTGTCTCCCCCCCACTGTTCACTCTGGAGCCTCACCTCTACATTATCCTTGCGCCATTTGTCTTGTCCCTCTTCTTGCTTCACCTCTCAGTCATCATCCTTTGGTACAGTCACCTCCAACTCTCCGCTACCGTCGCTGCATCTCCTACTTGTTAAAAAGTAGTAAGTTCGCAACACCCAGGGTTCCTACCCCACCACCCGTTCGTCCACGAACCCCAGTTTTTGTACCAGCACCACAACCACCACCGGGTCGTCCACCCACACCACCACCCATGGCACAACAAGGAGGCCAGCAGCAGGCTGCAGCCCTACCACATCCAATTGGGACACCCCCAGCACTGTTCGATGGTTCAGCATCCAAAGCACAATCCTTTTGGCATGCCTTAGACAATTACTATACCATCAATGAAGACACTTATGACACGGTTGCCAAAAGAGTAGCATCAGCCCTTGGCTACTTCCAAATTGGCACTCGCACTGGAGAATGGGCTGCCAAACGAATGAAAGCAGCTCTTGCAGTCACCCCTAGAGATTGGGGTACCTGGGCACAATTCCAAGATGCGTTTAAAGAACAGTTCATCCCTCCACAGCTCAAAGTGGAGGCCATTAGTAAAATGCACTCTATGCCCATGGGAAACTGGGATTTCAACTCCTGGTACCAAGAATGGAGCACCTACGCAGCAGACACGGATGTAGACGAAACATCCAAGATGTTCGCCTTTAGGAAAAACCTGAACCAAGGCTTGAACCAGAAGCTCCTTATGGTCACTCCTCAGCCTGACACTTTGCCAACCCTCATGGAAAAAACATGAGAAATTGATAGAAATTACCAAGTATACGGAGGAGGATTAAACCAACCCTCCCATGGATCATTCAATCGGCAGGGCCGAGGTACATCGATCCACGAACTATCTATTGGTCCTGACGGAACCACCATGGAGATTGTGGCAAACACTACTTGAGGCCGTGGCCGTGGACGCGGCACTACCCGCAGAGGACGTGGACGCCTCATGCCCGAAGAAAGGGCTCGCCGCCTTAAAGAAAATCATTGCCTCTACTGCAACGAAGAAGGTCATTTCGCGGCTCAATGTACAAAGCTGCCGAACTATCATCCTAACCCTCCGGTCTGTCAATTAGAGACCGTTAATGAAAATCAAGTACCCCAAGGCGACCTAGTGGAGTCAATGTCTGGACTCCAAGTTGCATCTATGCAAACCTCTGATATAGTCAATATGGAAATTGACTCTGCATCTTTTTAGATTCCTCTCCTGTTGCATCGTCAGTGAGAGATGTACCACTTCCCCAATACTGTACTATCAACACCGTTACTTTGGGTCAGACGGTTTCTGTCAAACCCCTTGTAAATGTATGTACGATTCGGAATACATGCGTACCTTCTATTTGCATCCCAGTCCAAATCGTATGTAAGGGGAAGCAAATCGATGCTCATGCACTCCTCGACAGTGGCGCTGAAGGCCTCTTCTGCAATTCAGCCTTTGTGGTCAAACACAAGTTACTGCTTTACAAGCTTACTGTCGTGAACTTACTACTTTATGAAGTAGCACAGTGAGCGGCGACAGTGGCAGAGAGTTGGAGGTGACTGTAGTAGAGGATGAGGACAGAGATGTGGAGCAAGAAGAGCGACAAGATGAAGGGAGCAAAGAAGATTGGCTCCAGAGTGGACAGTGGGGGGTAGACAAGAGAATAGTCTGGGGACTATTCGCTACAATTCACAGGTCTTATATACTAATACAGGGTGGTCTGTGCACAGCCTTTAGGGCCGGCACCAGTACAGGTGACAGGTGTAATCTATCCATATATGGTACACGGTCAGGAGAGTCTATGGAGAGGCTATCAGATCTTATTGGGAATTTGGGGAAATCCAAGATCTGCTGAGGTTCCCAATATGGGACGTACTCTGGAGAGGCTATGGGGAATCCCCTGGGAAATCCCAAGATCCGATCAGGGATTCCCTTTGTCTTGGTAAGCATCCTTTGGCTTAGTAATCTTGATGACCTTCCAGGTATCAGTCAATAGCTTAGTAACTCGTCCAAAGTGGATGGGATCATGTGCTCTCTGATCACGTGATTGGCCTGGGTCATGTGACAGGTCATGTGACCTGGAAAGTAGGGAGAGATCACGTGACCGGTCACGTGATATTCTCTCAGGGTCACGTGACCCTAAGTTCAACTTGGTCACCTGGCTATAACTTGGCTTTAGGGGCGGGTCTGGTGGACTTAGGGGCATCGTTCTCGATCCCCTCTTAAGGGCGTGTGTTCCAGGGTTGTGCGTGGAGGTCACAAACGTGGCCGAAGGCCGCGATCGCGACAGTATCCCCTCTTTAGGTTTTCCTTGCGCCTGCAAGGCTTGAACTTGTCTGTGTTGTGTTTCGAATTTCTGTAGTAGTTCTTTGGCATGTGTTAATTCCTTGGCGGGCAGCCAGGAGTTCTCGGAGTCGGGGTACCCTTTCCATTTGACTAGGTATTGTGTGCTTTTGCGGTTTCGTATAGGCCGGGATTTAAGGATTTGTTCTATTTCGTAGTGTCCTTCTTCATCGCCAATGATTTCAGATGGTGGTCTTTCAAAGTTAGGACCGTGTGAGGCGGTTTCGACGTATGGTTTCAATAGCGAGTTGTGGAACACGGGATGTATCTTCATCATCGGTGGTAGTTCCAGTTTACAGTTAGTAGCAGTGGCCCATAGGACTTTAAAGGGGCCATAGCGTCGAGGTGCGAGTTTGGCTTTAGGATGGGTAGTCTGGAGATTCGTGGCTTCAAGTAAAACGAGGTCGTCTTTGTGGAAGATGTGTGATGGTTCAGGGGGCTTTCCCTTGCGCATTTCATTTGCTGCGAGTAATAGAGCCGCTGTGACTTCTTTGCGTATTTGCTCTAGATATTGTACGCGTTCGTCAATGCTTTGTAGTCTGGTTTGCAGGTACAATGGTGGTTTAAAGATGGGCTGAAACCCGTACCAGACCTCGAATGGTGATTTATGGGTGCTGCGATGAGGACGTGCATTGTGCGCAAATTCTATGATGGGGAGTAAGTCTGCCCAATTGTCTTGTTGGAAGTTTCCACAAATGTGTAGGTATTGCTCGATTTCTTGGTTTACTCATTCGGATTCTCCATCCGTTTGTAGGTGAAACACTGTAGAGAGTCTTTGCTCTATTCCTAGTTTACGCCATAATTCTCAGGTTACTTGTGCTGCAAATTGTGGTCCGCGATCTGAGATAACTGTTAGAGGGAAACCCGTGCGTTTCCATACGTTGTCCATGAGTAGCTGGCTAGTTTGTTCTGCTGTGATGGTCTTATGGCAGGGTGATAGAATGACTGCTTTGCTGTGGCGGTCTACAACTGTAAGGATACTATCGTATCCTTTTGATATGGGGAGGTCTACAATGAAGTCCATAGTAATGGTTTCCCATACTCCAGTAGGGATTTCGTTTGGCTTGATCGGTACTTTGACTAGGGGGCGTATCTTTGTCGCTTGACAGGTGGCGCATCCTTTGATGTAGTTTTTTACGAATTCCGTGATTCCTGGCCACCAGTATTCTCTAGTGATGAGTTCAATGGTTTTCCATTCTCCGGGGTGTCCTAGTAAGTCATTGTGGAAGGTTTGTACAACTTTGCGTTTGAGGTCGCCATTATTAGGGATGTAAATGAGTCCCTTATTCAAGATAAGGCCTTCTTCATAGTTTCAATCTTGTAGGCCTTTAGTAACGCTTCGAGGGCCACTAACGAGGATTTCTTTTAGTAGCTGGCCTGTAAGGCGATCCGTTTTGATCGCATCCTGTATTGCTGTTTTCAAATCTGTGTTTAACGTGATCGGAATTGCCATGGTATGTAGTGCTTGAATTCGAAATTTGTCTGGGGTGAGCAGGATTTTTTCCACATTATCGGATGCTATCCCCTCTTTATAATCTGGCCGCCATGACAGAGCATCAGCTTTATTCATTTTGCCAGGTTTTGGGATAATTTCGTAGTGAAAATCACTCAAAAACAGCGACCAACGTGCTTGGTGCCATGACAGTGTTTGTTTTGTGGTGAAATACTTGAGGTTCGCGTGGTCTGAGAATATCTTTGTCGTGTGTGGGCTACCCTGTAGGTAGTGGCGGAAGTGTTTCAGAGCGTGTATAATTGCTAGTAGTTCTTTGTCGTGGATTTCATAGTTGCGTTCAGCTGGCTGTAGTGACTTGGAATAATAGGCGACTGGATGTGACCGACCGAGTGCGTCGTTCTGTTCGAGTATAGCTCCTGTGGCATAATCACTTGCATCTGTGATTAGTGTGAATGGTCGGTCATAGTCTGGGAGCGCGAGAACTGGTGAAGTGGTTAAAGTGCGTTGTAGTGCTGTGAATGTGTTTTCACATGAAGGTGTCCAATTCCAAGGCATTGTCTTCTTGGTTAGATCAAACAGTGGTCGTGCCAGAGTCGAGTAATCTTGTACAAAGCGACGGTAGAAGTTGCAAAAGCCTAGGAATTTCTGTATTTCCTTGATAGACTTTGGGCGTGGCCAATCTTTGATGGCTATGTGTCGCAATCGTGGCCTTCGGCCGCGTTCGTGACCTCTACGCACACTCCTGGATCATATGACCTTAAGAGGGGATCGAGAACGATGCCCCTAAGTCCACCAAGTCCACCCCTAAAGCCAAGTTATAGCCAAGTGACCAAGTTGAACTTAAGGTCACATGACCCTGGGAAAGTATCACCTGACCGATCACGTGATCTCTCCCCACTTTCCAGGTCACATGACCTGTCACATGACCCAGGACGATCACGTGATCCCGTCCGCTTTGGACGAGTTACTAAGCCATTGACCAATACCTGGAAGGTCATCAAGATTACCAAGCCCAAGGAGGCTTACCAAGACAGAAGGGGATCCCCGATGGGATCTTGGGATTCCCCAGGGGATTCCCCATAGCCTCTCCAAGAGTACATCCCATATCGGGAACCTCACTAGATCTTGGATTTCCCTGAATTCCCTGATCCGGATCGGGGATTCCCCATAGACTCTCCTGACCTTGTACCATATATGGATAGATTACACCTGTCACCTGTACTAGTGCCGGCCCTAAAGGCTGTGCACAGACCACCCTGTATTAGTATATAAGACCTGTGAATTGTAGCGAATAGTCCCCAGACTATTCTCTTATCTACCCCCCACTGTTCACACTGGAGCCTTCCCTCCATTTACACATTGTCCACCTCGCTGTCCTCTGCTGCTCATTGTCCCTCCTCATCCTCTGGATCAGTCACCTCCAACTCAAGTACTCCGTCATCCCTTACTGCTTGCATTAAACTAGTAAGTTCGCAACACTATTGTCGCGACCGCGGCCTTCGGCCACGATCGTGACTACTACAAGTACACGTGCACAAACACCCATGACCCACGCACGCCCCATGATACCCAAGCTAAAGAGGGGATCGATAGCGATACCTCTAAGTCCACAAGTCCCGCCCCTAAAGCTAAGCTATAGTCAAGCGTTGAAGATAAACCCGGGGTCACGTGATCCTGGGAAACCTTACGTGACCGGGCCACGTGACCAGTCACGTGACCCCTCCGTACTTTCAAGATCACGTGACGTGTCACGTGCCCAAGTCCAGTCACGCGCCCCTAGCGGACAGGAGGTCCGGATGATGCGAATGGCCTGCTTCGGGAAAGCGGTCCGCCCAATAGCCAACGTCTGGAAGACGGTTGGAAAGACCCAGTCAACCCCGAGATCCCCGGCCCAATGGGATGGGCCTTACTCAGCGCGCAGCATTGCGCAGCAGCCTTACTCATCTGCGCAGCAATCACGCCATTGCGCAGCAGAATGAGTCATGTACTTCTAAGACTCCGACATACAGCTGACTGATCACCTTGTACCATATATAGTTAGATTCGTACCTGCAGTCTGTAGATTGACCTACCCTTAAGTAGCGCACGGACCCCCCCTGTATTAGTATATAAGCCTCACGAATTGTAGCGAATAGTCCCCAGACTATTCTCTTGTCTACCCCCCACTGTCCACTCTGGAGCTTCACCTCCGGCTTGCTCTCTCGCTCCTCTTCGCCCACATCTCCTTGCTCTGCCTTTGGTACGGTCACCTCCGCCTCCAAGCCCAAGTCGCTTTACTCCCTACTCCTCAACAAGTAGTAAGTTCGCGACATTAGAATAGTCTCCTAATATCGGAGCTGACCGTTTCGGACAACGACAAGTGTCCTTCCCTTCCCTCTCCAACCAAGACGTCCCTTTTGACTGGATCGCCCCCTATTTTCAAGACGACACAAACCCCCTCCCAGAAGACGCTTGGGACACACTGAACGGTGCGTACGAGTATAACCGCGACGAGTCCGACGCCGCCCTATACGAAGCTCTCTCCTGGTCCCCCCTTTACTCGCCACCCAACTCCCTCCAGTGGGCCCTCGGATACAGTCCCGCCGCCTCAGTACAGTCGGCCTTCGCCCCCTCGCCTCCGCCCACACCCGTCGCCGCCGCCCCCCAGGCGTATACCGCCCCACTGCCAACCTCTGCTGTTGGCTCGCCACTTGTACTTCAAGCCGCGAGCCCTTCATCCTCATCGTCGCCAGTAGCGCCCCCGTCGCTGCTCTTCCAACGTCCCCGAACCAACGAGTATAACGAGTGGGGTGCCCGCACTGGCATCTTCGATTACAACGTACTCGCCGCCCTTGTCCAGCACTCGCCACCATCGCCTCCGCCGCCCTCCAAGGACTCCCTTGAGTCCATCCCGCTTACATCGCCCACTCGCCCCTTCGATATCCTCGCTGCTGTTGCTGCACGAGAATTAGTTTGGATAAAGGAAGAAGAGGTAGCATTTAGACTTACTAAGCCTACTTCCGAGCTCACCTCTCGAGATCAGACCACTCCTGTTATCCCGCCGTCGCCTATCCACCACATCGCCTCCCCACTTCCCGATTCGAACTCATCGCCGACCCTCCAGTACCTGCCTAACGACCCCGACTTCGACGTCCCAGCCTTCGAACTCCCGCTGCCCGTCGTCGAAGCCCCTGTCCACCGCATTCCATCCCCAGCTCCTCCGTCCCGCGTCTCCTCGCCTGACTACGTCGTCCATAGTCCCTCGCTCACCGTCGCCACCGCCCCCGTACTCCCGCTTCCCGAGCCAGAGCTCTTCCCAAACCTTTTCGCGCCGCCTCCGTGCTTGGCTGCTGAAAGCCGTCACCCGCATCTCTTTCGGGTCATCTACGAACGCGGAGATAAAATCTGGTACCCGCAAGCTGAGTTCTTAGCCCCAGATTTCCTCAGTAACATTCCCAGGGCGGAAGTATTAGAAAACTCGCCCAATTACTTTATTTCACCCTTCCGAGCTTTAACTTTCCACGACGTCTCTATTCCCGCCAGGGACTTTTTACCGTCAATTACCCTTTGTGCTCGAGTCGGACTTCATCCCCCTGCTACCTTTCCATTCGGTTACCTGGAGACTTCTTTTGTGGACTCCATCAAGTACATTTTCAGACAATTTCCCCCTTCGTGGCTCCAGTATTTTGAGGGCGTACTTGTACCCCTTGTTTGCTACGACCTTCTTGACGGTCGTCTTATTACTGTAGCCGGCCATCTCCATTTCACTTCAGAAGGAATCTTCGTCATCAACCGGCAGTGCCGTTTTGAAGACCTTTTACGGTACAAACCTCAACTTTTCGCCTTCTGCCCTTTGCCATGGACCCCTTTTGATCCACTTCCTTACCTTTTGCCTCCACCTATGGAGTTACCCCTTTGAACCTTTTTTAGTAGTAAGGCTTTTTTCAAGTTTGTTCAAATAAAAGAAGTTCTTATTTGTTTTTGAACAAATCAAGTGTCGCAAGCAATTGAAGAAAGAAATTTAAGAAGTTCCCTTTTTACAGATTTAAGGGAACAAGTCCACGTCACTCATTGGAGTGAACTCAATTTCATCACTAAGGCCTTACTAGACTTCCTACCTTTTGGTCGAGCCCTAGCTCCCACTAGGTTTTACAATCTTATCGACTTCCATCTTCCCACCCTAGTCAATCTTGCTAGAGAAACTCGTATCTACTGGGCCGCCAACCCCACGTATACCGTCGATCAAACTCCTGTCAACTCCCTTACTATTTCCTCGGATGAGACCTTCTTTTGGCACTACTACATACCGGCCAAAACCCAGGAAATCACACAGACCATCCTCCAGGGAAATCGAGTTCGATTTCTTTCCGGCTTTCACCTCTTGGAAACCGAAATCAAGATCGATTTCAACGAAGTTCGCTTACAGACCACCCAACTGGGCACCGAACTCATTGGTACTCTGGGAAAAGAATACACTTATAAGTGGTCAGACCAGCTTTGGAGTGTTACTAGACTAAACTCTGAGATAGCCCTCATCGATCCCGTCGCCTTCTATTACCCAATCGCCGTACCCAACGCTTGGGGTCGCGAAGAAGAATATACACGCCGCCTCGCTAGTATCCTCTTGATACGCAACGACTTCGAAATCGACGCCGATTACTAGAACTCAGTGGATAGTACTGAAGTGGACACTACTGAGGCAGTTCTTGCAGAACTAGAGGACCTTATCTCGGATTTACCAGTCTCCTCACCCCAGTCCTCTACCCAAGAATACCTAGACTCCAGAGCCCTTACTCCCCCATCCCTTGACTTTTGTGGTTGCGGCATAGATCTTTGCCGTTGTATACTCTATCGACCAGACACTCCTCCCACCCCACCTTATATTGAACTTTGGCATCCTAGAGATCACCCAGCCCCAATCCCAGGACTACATTACAACAGAATAGGATAATCTGGATAACCTAGATTACGCCAATTTAGCCCTGACTATAATCCTATACGTCCTAATCTTCATTATCGGAAGCAGACTTCACTTCCTAGAAGAAGCAGTCCTTCGAGGAATACGCCTAGATATCGAAAGACGAGCAAACGCAGTACGCCAAGACATCGAAAGTCTTACAAACTGGCAACCTCCTCCCACAGAGCTACACGCCGAGGAAGACGTTCCAATAGAAACCACGAACGAGAACAATCAGCCCCCGCAGTACCAGTCCCAGACCGCAGGAACAATCCATTCCTCCGCAGACGCCCTGCCAATCAAGATCCTTCACCGCCCATTAGTTCTCGAATCCCCCAAATCCAGTTGCCCTTCACCGAGCCGGACGACGAACCCGTCTTCCCTACCTTGAATAACCCTCCTCCGGTACCTTCCCCATTGCTAAATCAATTTAGCCGGTCTAGCTCTAGAACTGAGGAACTCTTTAATCGAGTTTCACAGATTTCCCTTCCGGAGAAAACCTATCTAGCACTTCAGATTCCTACCCGAACTAAAGCCGAAAGTCAGTCTTTATTAAACCACTGTAATTTCCTACTAGGACGAAACCTTCGAGTGGATATTAACCATCGGTTAAACGAACTCCTTGAACTCTGCCCTACGCCAGGGATCCTCCAAGGACTCGTGTGGAAATACAGAATCACCATTACCCCAGACGACGTACGCGAGGAATACCGCCTTATCATACAAGATCCCTTGGATCGAAATCACGTCTATTTGCACCCTGCCTACTCCATGCGCTTTAACTGGGATAACACCGGCTACAGACTCACTTATATATGAGTGAAGAGTGGGAAGGAGTAAAAAGAGATTACCCAACCCACATCCAGTCTACTCCAGAAGATCAAGCTCACGTCTACGCCTGTTTCCAAGAGTGGTTTGTCACCCTTTTTGAAACACAACGAATCCTCTTCGCCCGGTGGAACGAAGAAATTCTCTACAGTCAACCAGGACACCCGTGGAGATCTAACTTCACCAATCGAATCATCGAAGAAAGAGAAGTCCTCTTATCTTACCCATATTTAGACGAACTCAGCGAACTTAATCCGCACAAAGGAACTGCACTCTACAACGGGAAAGCAGTCAAGTGGTCAAATACCCATCATTGGAAGTACCTTAACAATTGGGTGGTCCATTTTAACAAAACTACTCAATCTTCGGTGGAATACACACCAGAACCAGACTCAGATGACGAAGCCGAAGTCACAGCGGTCCTCGAAAGAACAGAATCCACGATTACTGCAGCAGCAGAATGACTACAGGAACTTCGAGAACCTAGCCCCGCACCCAGTCGAGAAGCGAGTCCGCTTCTTACTCGAACCCAATCTCTTGCCCAGGAAATTACCCAAACCGCCACACCACCGGCATCCAAAGCGAAGGGAAAACAACCCGCTATACGTAGCACAGGAGCCACTTCATCCACAGTTCCTAGAACTCCAGCCGCTAGTTCCTCTCGAGCCCCAGTACCTAGTCAGCCACCCAGAGCTCCTACCCCACCAGTTCGTCCGCGAACCCCAGTTTTTGTACCAGCGCCACAACCACCACCGGGTCGCCCACCCACACCACCACCCATGGCTCAACAAGGCGGACAACAACAGGCTGCAGCCCCACCACATCCAATTGGGACACCCCCAGCGTCGTTTGACGGTTCCGCATCCAAGGCACAGGCATTTTGGCAGGCCCTAGACAATTACTATGCGATCAATGAAGATGCCTATGACACAGTGGCCAAAAGAGTAGCATCAGCCCTTGGCTACTTCCAGATTGGCACCCGTGCTGGAGAATGGGCTGCCAAACGGATGAAGGCAGCCGCCGCACATACCCCTAGAGATTGGGGAACTTGGGCGCAATTCCGAGATGCATTTAAAGAGCAATTTATCCCTCCACAGCTCAAAGTGGAGGCCATTGGCAAAATGCATACTACACCTATGGGAAACCGGGATTTTAACTCCTGGTATCAAGAATGGAGCACCTATGCAGCAGACGCGGACGTGGATGAACAATCCAAGATGTTCGCCTTTAGAAAAAACCTGAACCAAGGTTTAAACCAGAAGCTCCTTATGGTCACTCCCCAGCCGGATACCCTACCCACTCTTGTAGAAAAAACACGAGAAATCGACAAAAATTACCAAGTGTATGGAGGAGGATTAAACCGACCCTCCCGTGGATCATTCAACCGGCGGAGCCGAGGCACATCGATCCACGAACTATCTATTAATCCTGATGGAAATACTACGGAGATTGCAGCTAATACTACTAGAGGCCGTGGACGCAGACGCAGTATCAACCGCAGAGGACGGGGACGCCTCACTCCCGAAGAACGAGCTCGCCATCTTAAAGAGAACCGCTGCCTCTACTGCAACGAAGAAGGACATTTCGCGGCTCAGTGCACCAAGCCGCCAAATCGTCGTCCCAATCCTCCTGTCCGTCAGTTGGAAACAAGTGAAAATCAATTACCCCAAGGCGACCTTGCGGAGTCAATGTCTGGACTCCAAGTTGCAGTTATGCAAACCTCTGACATAGTCGATATGGAAATCGACTCTGCGTCTTTTTAGATCCCTCTCCTGCTGCATCGTCAGAGAGAGAAGAACAACTTCCCCAATATTGTAACATTAATACCGTCGCTTTGGGTCAGACGGTTTCTGCTAAACCCCTTGTAAATGTATGTACGATTCGGAATACACGCGTACCTTCTATTCGCATTCCAGTCCGAATCGTATGTAAGGGGAAGCAAATCGATGCTCGCGCACTCCTCGACAGTGGCGCTGAAGGCCTCTTCTGCAATTCAGCCTTTGTGGTCAAGAATAAACTACCACTTTACAAGCTTTCGTCCCCGGTGTATCCAAGAAACGTTGATGGAACTATCAACTCCCAAGGCGCAATAAACTATATTGCGCGACTACAGATGAATATGGGTCCGCGACATATTGTCAGGAACTCACTACTTTCAAGGTAAGCAGTGGGGCACGATGTAGTATTTGAGGTGGAGGTGACTGAGCCAGAGACAGAGGAGCGAAAGGGATAAACAGACAAGTGCAAGGTGAAGGGCGTGGATCTGGAGTAAGGGCTCCAGGGTAAGACAAGTGGGGTAGACAAGAGAATAGTCTGGGGACTATTCGCTATGATTCATAGGTCTTATATACTAATACAGGGTGGTCCGTGCGCAACCTCTAGGGCCGGCACTGGTACAAGTGACAGGTGTAATCTATCCATATATGGTACAAGGTGATCAGTCAGCTGTATGTCGGAGTGTGAAAGAGCGTGAGTCATCTTGCTGCGCAAATGAGTCACCATGCTGCGCAATGCTGTGCGATTGCTAATCAGGTCTTTGTGCTTGGTAATACTTATTGCCTTTATAGGAGCGAGACTGTAGCCACCGTCTCACTTCTTATAAGGAGATTATTGATCAAGAGATATCCCTTATATGGTGATTCTTGATAACTATGAGTCTCCCCATTGGTCAAGTATCGAGTCGATGAGACCAGTCTCTATAGAGAGACTTATATAGAGACACTTGTCCCAATGCGTTCCTCTGATCACGTGTGGGTTCCCAGGGTCACGTGTAGTGTCCCACGGTCCTATGTCCCTGAGTCACGTGTACTTTCCCAGGGTCACGTGTCCTTGAGTGCAGCTTGGTCACCTGGCTATAGCTCAGCTTTAGGGGCGGACTTGGTGGACTTAGGGGCATCGTCCTCGATCCCCTCTTTGGGTCATGTGATCCAGGAGTCAGCGTGGAGGTCACGAACGCGGCCGAAGGCCGCGATCGCGACAGTATCCCCTCTTTAGGCTTTCCTTGCGCCTGCAAGGCTTGAACTTGTCTGTGGCGTGTTTCGAATTTCTGCAGTAGTTCTTTGGCATGTGTTAATTCTTTGGCAGGGAGCCAGGAGTTCTCGGAGTCTGGATAACCTTTCCATTTGACAAGGTACTGTGTGCTTTTGCGGTTTCGTGTAGGCCGGGATTTAAGGATTTGTTCTATCTCGTAGTGTCCTTCTTCATCGCCAACAATTTCTGGTGGTGGTCTTTCAAAGTTAGGGCCGTGTGAGGCGGTTTCAATGTATGGTTTTAATAGCAAGTTGTGGAACACGGGATGTATCTTCATCGTCGGAGGTAGTTCTAGTTTGCAGTTAGTAGCGGTGGCCCATAGGACTTTGAAGGGGCCGTAGCGTCGTGGTGCGAGTTTAGCTTTAGGATGGGTAGTCTGTAGGTTTGTGGCTTCAAGTAAAACGAGGTCGTCTTTGTGGAAGACGTGTGATGGTTCAGGGGGCTTTCCCTTGCGCATTTCATTAGCTGCTAGTAATAGAGCCGCCGTGACTTCTTTGCGTATTTGCTCTAGGTATTGTACGCGTTCATCAACGCTTTGTAGTCTGGTTTGCAAGTACAGTGGTGGTTTAAAGGTGGGTTGAAACCCATACCAGACCTCGAATGGTGATTTATGGGTGCTGCGATGAGGGCGTGCGTTGTGCGCGAATTCTATGATGGGGAGTAAGTCTGCCCAGTTGTCTTGTTGGAAGTTTCCACAAATACGTAGATATTGCTCGATTTCTTGGTTGACTCGTTCGGATTCTCCATCCGTCTGTGGGTGAAACGCTGTAGAGAGCCTCTGCTCAATTCCTAGTTTTCGCCATAGTTCTCTGGTTACTTGTGCTGCAAATTGTGGTCCACGATCTGAGATTATTACTAGAGGGAACCCTGTGCGTTTCCATACGTTGTCCATGAGTAGTTGGCTCGTTTGTTCTGCTGTGATGGTCTTGTGGCAAGGTGATAGAATGATTGCTTTACTATGTCGATCTACAACCGTAAGGATACTATCATATCCTTTTGACTTTGGAAGGTCTACAATGAAGTCCATGGTAATGGTCTCCCAAGCTCCAGTGGGGATTTCATTTGGTTTAATCGGAATTTTAACTGGGGGGCGTATTTTTGTGGCTTGGCAGGTAGCACATCCCTTGACATAGTTTTTTACGAATTCTGTGATTCCTGGCCACCAGTATTCTCGTGTGATGAGTTCGATGGTTTTCCATTCGCCCGGGTGGCCTAATAGATCATTGTGGAAAGTTTGTACAACCTTGCGTTTGAGATCACCATTATTAGGGATGTAAATAAGTCCTTTATTTAGGATAAGGCCTTCTTCATAGTTCCAGTCTTGAAGGCCTTTAGTGACACTGCGAGGTCCACTAACCAGGATTTCTTTTAGTAGCTCGCCTGTAAGGCGATCCGTTTTGATTGTGTCTTGTATCGCTGCTTTCAAATCTGTGTTTAATGCGATAGGGATTGCCGTGGTCTGTAATGCTTGGATTCGGAATTTATCCGGAGTGAGCAGGATTTTTTCTGCATTATCGGATGCTATCCCCTCTTTATAATCTGGCCGCCGTAACAGAGCATCAGCTTTATTTATTTTGCCAGGTTTTGGGATGATTTCGTAATGGAAATCGCTTAAAAATAGCGACCAACGTGCTTGGCGACGTGACAGCGTTTGCTTCGTGGTGAAATATTTGAGGTTTGCGTGGTCTGAGAATATCTTTGTGGTGTGAGGACTTCCTTGTAGGTAGTGTCGGAAGTGTTTCAGAGCATGGATAATTGCTAGTAGTTCTTTGTCATGGATTTCGTAGTTGCGTTCTGCTGGTTGCAGTGACTTTGAGTAATAGGCGACTGGGTGTGAACGGCCTAATGCATCGTTTTGTTCGAGTATGGCTCCTGTGGCGTAATCACTTGCGTCTGTGATTAGTGTAAACGGACGATCGTAGTCTGGGAGCGCAAGGACAGGTGAAGTAGTCAAGGTGCGTTGTAATGCGATAAATGCGTTTTCACATGAGGGTGTCCAATTCCAAGGCATTGTTTTCTTGGTTAGGTCAAATAGTGGTCGCGCTAGGGTCGAGTAATCTTGTACGAAGCGACGGTAGAAATTGCAAAAGCCTAGGAATTTCTGTATTTCCTTGATTGAGTTCGGGCGTGGCCAGTCTTTAATTGCGACGAGTTTAACTGGATCCATTCGTAGTTCTCCTTCAGAGATGATGAGGCCTAGGTATTCAACCGATCGTTGGTTGAACGAGCATTTCTCGGCTCGTAAGTAGAGGTCGAGTTCTTGAAGGCGTTTGAGAACGCGATGTGTCCACATTTTTAATTCATTTAGGGTGGACGCGAAGATCATAATATCGTCAAGATAGACGATCATGTGTCCTAATGTGATGAGGTCTGCAAACATTGTATCCATGAATGTTTGAAATGTCGCAGGAGCATTGCAGAGTCCGAATGTCATGACTAGTGATTCATAGAGACCAAGAGGGGTCTTAAAGGCAGTTTTCCATTCATCGCCTTCTCGTATTCGTATATTGTTGTATCCCCATCGTATGTCCAACTTGGTGAAGAATCGTGCTCCCAGTAATTTGTCTACAAGTTCTGGGATTAGTGGTATGGGTGCCGCGTTCTTTCTTGTAATTTCGTTGAGAGGACGGTAGTCTTGAACTGGTCGAAGTTTGCCGTCTTTCTTATCTATAAAGAAGAAGGGGCATGCAAAAGGGGATTCTGAGCGTCGTAGCGTGCCGTTCTTTAGGCCTACGTCTAGGTAGTCTTGTAACGCTTTGCGTTCTGGTGGTGTGAGTCGGTAAATTCCCGTTTTGCGCATCGTCGTATTCGGCAGGAGGTCTATCTTGTGGTCCCATGGCTGGTGTTTGGGTAGTCGTTGTGATTCCTCATCTGAAAAGACCTTTGCATATTGCCGGAATTCCAGTGGAATCTCCGCAAGTTTGTTCCCCTGTGAGATGGCTAGTGAGGTAGAGACCGTGGTTCGTCCAATAGTTGGTCCTAGGTATTTCTCGTTATGCGTCGTGAGTTCAATTGTGTCCGTGTTTTCAATTGTGAATTCAAAGTCATTATCCATTTGTGTTTCCCATTCTAGATCCGGTAGTAAGGTGGCCACGAGTGGCGAAGGGCTAGGATTGTTGTCCTCATAGCATTGCGGCGGGCAACGATTTAGACTGAGCGCATTCTTGGCCCAATCGATATTCGGGTTGTGTTTCTTCAGCCAGTTCGTTCCGAGGAGCATATCATGAGCTCCGGTGTTGGTTACAAAAAACCGTATTTGTTCTGAATGTCTTGGGCCCATTTTCATCTGCAGTTGCGTAGTATAGTTTATAGCACCTTGATTGTTGATTGTCCCATCAACATTTCGAGGGTAGACTGGAGTTTGTAACTTCCAGAGAGGTAGTTCGTTCTTGGCGACAAAGGTGGTATTGCAGAAGAGTCCTTCCGCTCCGCTATCAAGGAGGGCTCGAGCATCGATTTGTTTTCCCTTTGATACGATTCGGACTGGAATGCGAATAGAAGGTACTCGTGTATTCCGAATCGTATTTACATTTACATAGGGCACCATCTGACCCAAAGCGATGGTGTTAATAGTACATGAAGCGGGAAATAGTACATCTCTCACTGACGATGCAACAGGAGAGGGCTTTAAAAAGGAATCTGTACAGTTTCAACGTCCATATCGATAATGTCGGAGGTTTGCATGGAGTTGACCTGGAGATTTTTCATTGAATCTTCCAGGTTATCTTGGGGTAATTGATTTTCATTGATGGTCTCTAGTTGACGGACTTGGGTATCATTGCTACGCCTAGGTGCTTTAGGACACACCGCAGCCCTATGTCCGGGTTCCGAACAGTAGAGACACAAATTTTCTTTAATGCGACGTGTGCGTTCTTCCGGGGTAAGGCGTCCGCGTCCTCTTCGGTTAGAACCTCGTCCGCGGCCCCGTCCTCGGGTGTTATTTGCTGCAATATCAAGGGTGGTTCCGTCCTGACCAATAGATAACTCGTGGATCGATGTGCCTCGGCCCCGCCGATTGAACGATCCTCTAAAGGGGCGACCTTGTCCTCCTCCGAACACTTGCCAATTTTTGTCGATTTCCCGAGCTTTAGCCACGAGAGTGGGGAGAGTGTCGGGTTGGGGAGTGACGTTGAGGAGTTTCTGGGTCAATCCTTGATTCAGGTTTTTCCTGAAGGCGAACATCTTTGATTGTTCGTCCACATTTGCTTCTTCTGCGTATGTGCTCCATTCTTGGTACCATTCGTTAAATGGTCGGTTTCCCATTGCGGTGTTATGCATTTTGGCTATGGCTTCGATTTTAATTTGCGGGGGAATGAATTGTGCCTTAAAGGCATCCCTGAAGTCTTCCCAAGTTCCCCAATCCCTAGGGTTGGCTCGTAGAGCCGCATCCATGCGTTTGGCAGCCCATTCCCCGGCGCGGGTTCCGATTTTAAAGTAGCTTAGGGCAGATGCTACTCTTCTGCCGACGGTCGTGAAGGCATCTTCGTTCATGGCATAATAGTTGTCCAGGGCGTGCCAAAAGGATTGTGCCTTTGATGCGGAACCGTCAAATGGCTCCGGGGGTGTTCCAATAGGTCGTGGCGGGGTCGCCGCCTGTTGTTGTTGTTGTACCTGTCCTGCCATTGGTGGTGGGTTACCGCCTGGTGGTGGTTGCGGTGCTGGTACGAAGACTGGTGTCTGTGAGGAGCTGGCTGCGGCCTGTGCAACGTATGGAGTGTGTAAGGAGGAACCAGTAGTTGTAATTGTGGGGGATGAAGTAGCTCTTGTGCCACTTGCGGCGGATTGTTTTCCCTTTGCCTTGGATGCCGGTGGTGTGGCCGTCTGGGTGATTCCCTGGGTAGGAGATGTGGTTCGAGGAGGAAGCGAACTCGTTTCGGCTGGTGCTGGGGAACTGGTTCGACTAGGTTCTCGAAGTTTCTGTAGTTGTTCCGCGGCTGCAGTAATCGTGGATTCAGTCCTTTCGAGTACCGCAGTGACTTCGGCTTCGTCGTCCGAGTCTGGTTCTGGTGTGAAGTCTGCTGACGGGTGTTGCGATTTGCTAAAATCGACCGTATAATGGTTAAGATACCTCCAAGAATTGTGTTTCTTGGACCACTGGACCGCTTTTCCGTCGAAGAGGGCAGATCCCTTGGCAGGGTTGAATTCGCTGAGTAGATCTAGGTGGGTAAAGTTCTTTAAAAAATCTTGCTCGTCGATTATTTGATTATCGATGGTCCTCCACAGGTTTTCTGGTCTGTAACTGAAAAGGATCCGCTCGTTCCAGAGGGCGAAGATAATTCGTTCGGTCTGATGTAAGGTGACAAAGTAGTCGGTAAACGAGTAGTAGGTGTGTTGAAGTTCTTTTTGGGTAATTTCTAGTCGAGTAGGGTAGTCCGCTAAAAGATCCGCCCAATTACTCATATAAGGTAGGTGAGTTTATATCCCGTATTACTCCAACCGCTGAGAACCGAGTAAAGGGCTCGTAAATAGACGTGGTTATGGTCCCGAGGATCTTGAACGACTTCTCTATAGTCTTCTCGAACTCCTTCTTCGGTTATGACGATCCGATATCTCCAAATTAGTCCGTGGAATATTCCTGGTGTTGGGGTAAGTTCACAGAGTTCTTGGAGCCGATGGTTGACCTCTACCCTAGTACGGGTACCTAGTAAGAAGCTACAGTGGTTTAAGAAGGCCTGGTTCTCGTTCGAACGGCGTGTCGGGACTTGGACGGCGAGGTAGATTTGACTTGGCAAAAAGATTTGCGGGACGCGATTATTAATTTCGGGGGATCCTGAACTGGATCGGCTGAAGGCGTTCGCGTGCGGAGATGCCGGAGGTATGGGGTAAGCTGGTGGTGCTGGGTTGTTTAAGGATGGGAAGACTGGTTCGTCTTCTGGTTCTCGGAAGGGTAGTTGGATCGTTGGGATCCGGGATGTGACTGGTGGTGATGGGTTTTGGTTGGCGGGTCGTCTAAGTAAAAACGGGTTCCGCTATGAGGGTACTGGTACGGCTGGTGCCGAAGTCTCTCTCTGACGATTGCGATGTGAGCGGCGGCCTCTGCGAATATGTGGCTGCGATAACTCTGCCAGTTTGGTCGTCAAAGTAGATGTATCTGAATGGGTTTGAGTAGTTTCTTTCGCAAGTTTCTATAATTTGCTGGAGTCTGGTCCACAAGAGGAATGTGACAAAATAGAGGATTAGGAGTATCAGGTAATTCAGGATAAGAATTTTATCCAGTTCGTTCGTAATGTAATCCTGGTATAGGTGCGGGGTAGTAGCGCGGGCTCCAAAGTTCTATATATGGCGGGGTAGGAGGAGTTTCTGGTCGGTAGAGGTCACAGTGACAAACGTCTATTCCACAAATGCAGTTGTCCGTTACTGGTGGGACGAGGTCTGGAATGATCTCTGGGGTATAGGCGCGTGTGGATGGAAGATCGTCAGCAATTTCTGTGGAATCGACTGAGTTCCAATAGTTATCGTCTATTCCTAGTTGGTTGGGTAGGGTGAGGATAATACCAAGTCGGCGTTGGTATTCAGGTTCGCGTCCCTGGGCGTTGGGTACCGAAATGGGGTAGAAGAATTCGGTGGGATTTACCAAAGTTTGTTCGTGGTTGATGTTGGTGGTGTGCCAACCGGTTTCTTCCCACTTATGGTAGTATTCTTTTCCAAGGGCTCCCACAAGTTTTGTTCCTTCGTGAGTGATTTGTATGCGGATTTCTTGAAATTCAAGTCGAATTTCGGCTTCCGACAGGTGAAAGCGGGATAGAAATCTAATTCTGTTCCCTTGGAGTATGGCTTGGGTGATTTCCTGAGTTTCGGCTGCGACGTAATAGTGCCAGAAGAAGGTTTCGTCGTAAGAGAGGGTGATTTCCGAGACTTCGGCTTGGTTTGCTGTATACGTGGGATGAATTTCCCAATAAGCGCGGGTCTGCAGGCAACGGTTGATTAACACGGGGAGTTGATAGTCCACGTATTCGTAAAACTTTGTAGGCCCAAGGGTGTATCCAAAGGGGAGGAAATCGAGAAGAGCTCTGGTGACAATATGGATTTCGCTCCAATAGGCAATGTGGACTTGTTCCCGTAGATCGGCTAGGTGTACGATGTTAAGACGTAGGAGTCTTTCTTCAAGTTGCGAGACTAGGGATTGGGGCACTTCAATTTAAGTTAACAAAGAGTTTCCCTTTCTTGATTTATTTACAACCCTTGTATAGTAACTCACTTGTTTCTACAAAGGTAATTCGGCAGGAGGAGGAAAGAGAGCGAGGAAAGGGTTAACAGGAAGACGAGGGGTGCAACAGAAGCGAGCTAAGTGAGGCGCGGTACGTAACACGTCTTCAATGCGATGGTATCTGTTAACAACGAAAATTCCGTCAGCCGTAAAGTGAAGGAAGCCGAAGATGGTGATGACGCGTCCGTCTAGGAGATCGTAGGAGAGGAGAGGGACTTGAACGTTTTCAAAGTACTGTAACCAAAACGGGGGAAATTGTCCAAAAAGGTTTTTAAGAGAGTCGACGAAAGTGGTTTCAACGTATCCAAATGGGAAGGAAAGTGAAGAGGGGTGAACACCAATTCGAGCACAAAGGGTAACGGAAGGGAGGACGTCTGAGGCACTAATGCGTACGGTGTGGTAGGAAGGTCCTCTGAACTGAGTTACAAAATGAGCCGGTATAAACTCTAAATCTTCGATCCGGGGGATTGGTCCAAGGGGGTTAGGGCCGAAGAATTCTTCGTGCGGACACCAGATTTTTTCTCCTCGTTCGTAGACAACTTTGAAGAGATGCGGGTGTTGATCGACTTGATCCACACACGGAGGCGGTGCAAAAAGTTGGGGGAAGAGGTCGACGTCGGGAAGCGGGAGTACGGGGGCGGCGGCGACAATGGGCGAGGGACTTTGGACGATGTAGTCGGGAGATGGGGATCGAGATGGGGGACGAGGCGACGGTACGGTGGCGACGGGTGCTTCAACTGCCGGGGGAAGATTATATTCCGGTACGTCTTCGTTGTTGTCCTTCGGGTATTGGAGTGTCGGTGAGGCACGGTTGCCCAAGGAAGAGTTGGGGGTCCCGTTGTGGCTGGTGACTGGTTTGTCCTCAAGATATGGCTGGGCAGCAGCGGTTTTGGCAAGGAGTAGGAGGGTGTCGAATGGCGAGGAGGGTGTTGGTGGCGGCGAGAGCGGTGCGGGGTTGAGGAATGTGTCGTAGGCTCCTATGAACGTCGAAGGGCCTGCTACTGGCGACGAGGGTGATAACGATTCCGCGATCGACAGCAGAGAGGACCTGCCAACAGCAGAGGTAGCCGGTGAGGTGGTATAAGCCTGAGGAGCGGTGGCGACGGGGGACGGCGAAGGCGAGGGGGCGAAGGCCGACTGGACGGAGGAAGCAGAGGAGGCAGGAGACCAAGTGACTGCGTCTTGGAGGGCGGAGGAGGACTGTGCGACGTTGAACTCGTACGCGCCGTTTAGTGCGTCCCAAGCGTTGTCGGGGAGAAGGTTGCTATCGTCGTAGAAGTACGGGGCGATCCAGTCAAAAGGGACTTCGGGGTTCGAGAGCGAAGGGATGGACACTTGTATTTGGTTAGGGTTTAGGGTTTAGGGAGGGGGAGCGAAGCACGACGAGCGAAGCGAGGAGTGCGTAGCGAGCGCGAGGAGGAAATCCAGGAAATACTGGGGCGGATGAGGGACCGCCCCACCCAGTATTTCGACCTTTTATATAGGTCTCATCAGTCCATTTGGATCTCCGACTGAATGCCTTTCGGCGCACACTACGCAATCCTGCTTACGCTGTCCGGATTAGCAATTTATAATGTGCGGAACATACCTGAGCCGGCCGAAGGCCGGCAAGCGGCGCGTTAGAAACGCTATTGGTTCGGTCATTTACTTGGTGGGCGGTGCGCAGCAGGCTGACTCATAGCGCACTTGTAATTGCTCCGATGGATAACCAAGCCGGAGTTTGGTAACTCCGATGACTAAAAAATGATGACTACTCAGTAACCTATTAGTAAGGCGTACCTGACTCGGCCATTCCCGAAAAATGAATTCTTGTTTGACGGGTAATCGGTCCGAAATCACGTGACTTGAGGTCACGTGACATTCACCTCAGAACCTAATCTGGAAGAAACCGGCGCGAGAACGGGCGTCAGCTTCTTCTCGGATGGATTTTGAAGGTCTTATCGCATGATTTGCGAGCCTTGAGGAGAAATATCAGGCACTCACCACGTGATCCCTGTCATAAACTCCAAATCACGTGACCACAAAAATCACGTGACCGTGGAAATGAAGGTCACTAGTCCCTGAGAAATGAGACTTCGCGGGTGCTTACTAATGCATGTCTTTAGGGCCGGACATTACAACGACTTGTCACGGCAGAGATCATGCTTGCGGCTTAAGGCTTAGGACCTGCAGGAATATATATTCCAACATCAGGACAAGACGTTAAAAAGCCAAGGGAGGGTTGGCACGTACTTTAACGATGTCATGAGGAAGTCCAATATTTCGTGAGCCTTAATTTACGATCAAAGCTAACCGGACTACTCACGTTTAGGGTTTAGGGTTCCCGCTGTACGGTACTTTCTGCGGGTTCCTACCTTGCGTGAGCGTGGGTATGTTCTATCGGTCTGGGTATAAAGCCTTTTTACGCCTTGCTTAGGGCGGGTTGTAAGTTTTCTAGGTGTTATAACACAGGAATTCCAGGTCGTGGGTAAGCGGAGGTTCTCTCCAAGTTACAAGAGCTACTCGCCTGTTCACAGGGTGCAGCCGGCTAGGGGGGAGCTACTACCAAACTATAAACAGTAAGACCCCGGTTAAGGGGACGCATCATCGGATCAGCATTCCAGCGTCACTTTCGGATCAGCGATTACATACTGTGGTTGTAAGGGTTCTGACTGTTTCCTGCCTTCGCATACTCGACTGACTGTCGCTGGCATTTCCTCCGGCTGGCGGGGAAGAAGCGTCGTTTAGTCAGTGTAACACTCAGCTCGACTGTAATCGGCTTTGGCTCTACCTGGGGCAGCGTTCCTCAACTCTACTATTCCTCCAGCCACAAAGGCCAGCAAGACTCTCAGATTTCAAGGGGTACTTACTACCAACCACCTCCACGGTGGACATCTGTCCGCTCAACCGGGCCATTGAAGGTCCAGCCGCACGGTCCTCTCGACGAGCGATCTATATCCCAGACTGGCATTACCATGTTTTCGTCGTCATCATCCAGATGACTTGATGTACCTACCCGGCCGGTCTCAACGACAGGGCGCATAGTAATGTCCAGGGGATCTGGGGGCTGTATGGGTCCTTCTGCCGCCACGTCAATATCAGCATCGTTTAGTACCCGCTCGTCCAACTTTCCCAAGACGACCTTTTTCCAAAGGTTTGTTAAATTAAGTAGGTTGGTGGTTCTCTTCTTAGAGACCAACAACCGTGATTGCAGGATACCGGTATTCTCCACGTCAAAGTAGGGGATTGCGGATCCGTCAGGGTATACCCACTCCTTGGAGTAGGGCCCATCGACATCACCGCGGTCCTCCGCTTGTGGTGGTGGGTAAGTCATATCAAACTCACCCCGGCTGGCTTTGTCAAGCCACGTCCGCCAGTAACCAAATATCTGGTCGCCAAGTTCTCTTGCATTAAAGAAATTCCATGCAGTGTTATATTCGGTCTTCAAGACCAGAACGCTTGCGCCCTCACCACTCAGTGGGGTGGGTTGTATCCTCTTTTCCCAGCGTTCTCGGGCATACCTGCGTGCCCAGCCAATAACAATGTCCATCGGATATCCACGCGCAACATACAGGGCGATTGTAGATCGCACAGCGTCATCGTAGTGATCTTTTATACTACTTAGCGTGGCTAGGCGTGACAGCTCACTAAT
>QFFA01000065.1:0-10425 GCA_003316565.1 Russula foetens
TTTGTCAACTTGAGCTCAACTCGCGCGTGCGCGCTCGTAGATTGGCTCTGCGCTCGTCTTCATTCCAACGGTCAGGTTTCCGACATTGCCAACGTGTCACATGTACACTCACGTCCATTCTATAGATGGTGTATCTGTTGTCACCTTCTGCGCGTTCAAAGCCACATCACGCTCACACCGCTACCGGTCACAGCGAGTCCCGTGCTCCTGCTGAGAACACCCCTGCAACACCTCCACCTGTATCAGCAGAGCCGACCAAGGTATGGCATCTTTGTTTTCTGGCACATATTCAGGCGGGCTCAATACACATTGGATTTAGAACGAGGAAACTATCGCGGATGCGGAAGGAACAGAAGTCCCCGTTGATGAGGTGAAGGAATCTATCATCCAGGCTGTTGTGCGTATCCCCGATTTTAATCCCTTCTACCTGTCACGAATCACCGAACTACTCGTGATCATCTGCCTCAGACTCAGGATTCCCCCACGGAGGCGGCGCAAGCTGAGGCAGAGGCAGCCGAATCCACAAAATACGATGATGGTGCCCCTGGACAGGGCAGCAAGGCCGAGACCGACCATGAACAGGTAGACAAACCGCACGACGAGCCGAAAAAAGGCAATTTTCACGATGAGGGGGAGGTACGTCTCTCAATCTTCGTCGATATCCGGAAATTGTTGATGCTGACTGGCATATCTGCAATCGACAGGTCACGGAAAGTAAGGGCGCTGGGAAGGGCTCGGAATGATGATCGTGCGTTGGTTGTGCAGCAAAAGGATACGTGGGACTTAGACACCATAAATCGGGTCACTTTAAACTCCAATCGCAAGCCTTTGTTTTTTGACACATTTTTATACATTTATTTCGCACACTGCGAGACCGTCTTGACTTATTCTTATTACATCGTATTTTGACGTCGCAAGGGCAAGCAAGCGCGCGCGCGCGCCATGCTACTCAAATCCCGTGACACGCGTACATTCTCAGCACAACGATGAGCTCCTCCTCACCCGCACAAGTCCAAGAGCATAAGCCTTCAGGAGAGCCCAACCCACCTCCCGGAACGTCTGATACCACTCCACGCCGTCCAATCTATCAGACTGAGACATCAGGAAATTACTGGACCGACGTGCGAGAGGCATTCAAGGTGTGCATCGTTGTTCACATACCCCCTTCCTTCCGTCTCGCGTTGCTGTCCCTTTTTATTGTTCGTTCGGTTTCTCACTGACGCGTTTGACGTGGATCGGTACCACTAGTAGAGATTGTCACCCTATGACGACATGCAGCGTGTTGGCGAAATTCCGTGCGCACGGAACAGTCTCTTGAGCGGGATCGCGAGTGGAGTCGGGGTTGGTGTCATACGTGGTCTCAGTGTTCGTATGTCGTCCCGCGCCTTTGATCTCATCCCACCCTTCCTCCCTTTGCTGACGCGGACATTGGTGTGGGAAACAGATCCGATAGTGGCGAGTCATTGGGCTGTGGGGACTTTCATGCTCGTTTCTCTCGGCACTTGGTCAGTGGTGTATTTTCTCTTTCATCTCAATCGTTCTGGGATGGCTCGTCGCATGCCCCGCGATTCTGAAGCGCGGTTCTCCCCCTTCACACAGGACGATATGTCAGCGGAATATCCTGGAGGAACGGAGACGGGTTCAGACCGTCGTCGAACAACTTCCCCAGCGGGTGCTCGCAAAGCCCAAGGACTCCGAGTCACCGCCATGACGAATTCCAATACATGGAGGTATATTCGCTACAAAAAAAAACACGTACATCTAATATCTACAACGAATTCGCTTTCTCTAACCGAGAACTATCACCACCGGTGGCACGTTTCTGTGGTAAATAAAAGCCGACTAAGACGGTATCATAATGCCGTTATCGAGTGAGGATCAGAATGACCACTCGCTTGCCCAGATATCCTTGCTCCACTTTTCAATGAGTTCGGGATCGTCCTACGGGAAATTGTGTTCCGTGAGTGTGTATAAGGAGTTTTGGGTGAGCTACCTTGAACTTTTCCTGAAAGTCGGTGAACCCTCCACGAAGGATGAGAACTTCCTGTGGGCCATCATCGACATTCTCAAGCTGCTTGCGTCGGTCGTGATATTGCTATGAACGGCAGCCAAAGAAACAGTTCAATGGGTGGGAAGTTGTCCCTGAAGGATCATGGCCCTCACCCGTGCTGCCTTTGGACCTCTGAATAACAGTCGCAACAGTCAGACCTCGTCGTAGTTCATGGAGTAAGAGAGATGCGCGTGTTTGTGACCCACCGGGACTGCGACAAGGCACAGTGGAAGATGACCTGTGGCACGTTCTTGGTGTCGCGGACCAACGCATCCAGCTTGTCCGAGAAGGTGTTCGAGGGAATATGGCGACAATTGATGATGTTCCCTCCGATGAAGTCGCTGTCGCGAACGTCTACGACGAGATAGTCTGTGCCAGGACGCTTGTCGCTTTTGATGACCTTGGATAGTTCCTGGAAAAGAGAGGCACCGTATGAAAATACGAATAAAATAATGAAATTTTGGTAAATCGGCGTACATCCCGAGAAATGTACCTTACAGACATGCGTGCAGTGTAGTGTATCGTATCGTAGTGGGTGCGAAAGCGCTTCGAAAGGCCGATATCATACGCGACCTTCCGCGCGTTCCGAGCTCCGACCGAGTGAACACGTCTTCCCACGGCAGAGCGGCCAAAAAGGCCGACAGGTTTGTCCATTTCTCGTTGTCCGTTGTCCGTTTGCTCGCTTGCCACCGCATAAATCCTCCTCACTTTTTTTTTGATTCAATAATCTCGTTTTTCTCCCTTTTATATTCAAACGAAATGTCTCTCCCTCAACCCGTTCCCCCATCCTGGAAGGTCCGTACGCACCCCTTTCTTTTCTCCTCTTTTTTCATTTTCAATTTTCAACAATTTTTTTTTGTCTGATGTCTGATGCGGATGCGATCTGTGCAATAGGACCTTGGCAAGTCCTCCAATGACCTCCTTGGAAAGGACTACCACTTCTCCGGCACCTCCCTAGAGGTCAAGACTTCAACCCCTTCGAACGTCACCTTCAAGGTCGACGGTGTTCGTGACTCCAAAACGTCCCACGTCACCGGCAACATCGAAGGAAAGTACAACGACAAAGCCCACGGCCTGACCATCACTCAGGCCTGGACCACCCACAACGCGCTCCGCACCCAAATTGAGCTCGAGAACCAGATCGCCAAGGGCCTCAAGCTCGACACCACCACCACGCTCCACCCGGAGAAGAGCACAAAGTCGGTGCTCCTCGGCGCGGCGTACAAGCAGCCTGGCGTTCACGCCCGCGCAGTTTTGGACGTCTTCAAGGTTCGTCTGTGGTTCTTCACCCCGTTTTCAACCCCATGCTGAAATGCTCCCTTTCCGCGAAAAAGGGTCCCACATTTACCGCTGACACCGTCCTCGGTCGTGATGGCTTCCTCGTCGGTGCCGAAGCATCGTACAACGTCACTGAGGCCCGTGTCACCAAGTACTCCGCTGCCGCCGGTTTCTCTGCGCCCGAGTACGCAGTCACTTTCCACGGTCTCTGCAACTTGAGCACCTTTGCTGCGAGCTATTATCACCGTGTGAGCCCCGACGTTGAGGCCGGTGCCAAGGCAGTATATGACACCAATGCCACCTCCCCGGCCGTCGCGCTCGAAGTTGGCACCAAGGCGTACGTACATGTGTTTTGACTCGGCTCATTCTCGCGATGACCAACGCGTCGCCACGATTCCAGTTACCTCGACTCGGCTGCGTTCATCAAGGCTAAGATTAACAATGCTGGTGTCCTCGCTGTCGGTGGGTATCTCTTGTGTCTTTGACTCCTTCACTGTCATTCATGTCGTTTTACGTTTAGGTTACACTCAGGCGCTTCGTCCCGGTGTCAAGGCCTCCTTCGGTCTTGCTCTTGACACACAACGGCTCAATGATGCGAGCCATGCGGGCCCTGCGCATAAGGTTGGCGCACAGTTCGTTTTCGAGGCGTGAGCGATCGCATTTGCCCCTGGCAGATGGGTACGACATTGACACACCGTCCATACCTTATTCCTCGTTGAATGAAATGACGTATCTTATCTTATCCCACCTCTTTTTTTCACGGGTGCTTTGAGAATTCGCTGATTAAGCTGCAATCGTGGACCCCGATTTTTGAGTCGATCCCCTGAGCAATTCCAAAGACATCCGTAATGAGGATAGAATCAGTCGTATATTGTTCAGTAATGTGACAAGGCTTTATTTCCAACAGCACTTCTGTAAAACCTTTATACTCCTGCAAGCGAATACTAGGACGTGGGGCTGGGGAGGAGAGTACAACAGGAGGAAGTAAGTAACGATCAGTTTCCACGCTTTGCTTTGTCCAGCACTGGTAAAATAAAAAGTAAGGACATTTGGCTAGAGGCGAGGGAGGGAAAGGGGGTGGTAACAGAAAAACCGCACCAGTCTCGTGAGCGACTTCACTATAGTCAGTGCCCTGGATCTCTATTGCGATACCGACGAGGGCGCGTCGAAGGACATCTCGCGAAGATGCGGCCACCATCTTGTCTTTGATCTTCGCACTATCGGGCGACCTACACGACCAAACCCCCAATCAACAAATCCCGCATCCAGCGTTGGATGGAAAACAAAGGGATCAAGTCAAGGGGGGTGAAGTTGCGTGTGAAAAATGGATGTAGGGGGAAAAAAAAGTCATCCAGTTAGCACCCAGAATGACGACGATGGACGATCAGGACGGCTGGATGGGCGGAGGAACGCACCAGGAGTAAAACACGATCTTGTTGCGTCGGCCACCGTCCTCCCTCTCAAACTCAAAGTCGTACACGGCCCATCGACACGCGTTCTCGGGCAGATCGGCGAGGAATTCGTCGTACTCCCCAGACGTCGACGTTTTCTCCACGACGATCTCCGTCTTGTCGTCGCTGATTCTGAAGGTGAGGTACTTGTACTTCTTGCCGAGCTTCAGGTCTTGGAACACGGTCAGGCATTCCGAGTTTACGCCAACGCCGGACGACTGGGGAAGGTGTCATGTAGCATCTGCTGACGCCAGGTACAGGCGTGTGTTCGCACCATCTCTGTTCTGTGTTGATATTAGGGGTTACGGCACGCGATAAGAAGGGATGAAAGGGACAAGTTGAGGTGTCTTTGCTTTTGAACGCTCTCCCTTTCTTCACTTTTGGTGCTGTGCCCTCGGCAATCGCCATCCTTAGATAATCAATCTGCCCTTTTCCTAGTCCTCAAATACACTGTCTAGCCATGCGTCATAGTCGTATTCTCCCTCTCCTTCGTCATTCTGTCTCCCTGGCATCACCTCACGCAAGTAATCGACCGCGCCAGCGGGTATGTGTGCCAGGCGCAAATCTAGCTCTGTCACATACGGCTGCGTGTGCGCAGTTCATCCGAGTCAGTGAGACTGCGGAAAAGAAAGCCTCCAAGAACGAACCTTATTACTCGCAGCCCCTTGGAAGGCCTCGCGCAACTGATCGGGCGACGTCTGGTCTTCTGTTATGTCAACCTGCGGGATGTTAGACCGAGCGCGGAAGTAGAGTGCGACTTTATGAGAGGTATACCAAAAGGTTTATGAAGGCCTCGAAAGTGATGGCGCCATATTCTTGAAGTAGTTGGTCGTAGATGATGTCAAGATCCTCGTCCTTTATCGCAAGTCGTCAAAGTAGCCCTGTGAGAGCAGGAAAAGGGCTCACCGCATAGACAATACCCAAGCTAGCCAACGCGGCAGCCATCTCGGAAAGATTGAGCGTGTTTGTCTCGTCCTTATCGAAGTACCGGAAAGTGCTCTCAAATTGTTCTATCTGAGCCGGTGTCAGATTTGTCAAGTTGCGCGACACGATCTGTGGCCAACATTGGTCAAAAAAAGAACGCTGAAAGGAATGAAATACATGCCTGGTTATCGATAAATGAGATTTTCTTCGCTATACTCTGCACGACAAGCTCAAGTTCGAATTCGAGATCCTGGCATGTGAACACGGTGTAATCGTTCTCTTCGACCTTTGCGGCAATACACTCAGCCTCGACAGCTTCGACAACCTCCAAGGCCTCCGAGAGAGCAGGGATTCGAGTCTGAATACTTTCGATTTGACGTTGCTGCCCTTCTAAGGGACCTTCCACCGCGGATAACTCGAGAGACACGGCACGGAGTCGCTCCCGGAAACCGTCTGCAAGCCCTGCGAACTTCTTGCGGAGCGTCTCTTGGATTCTGTCAAGAATCAGCTACCTTGGCCATGAACTTCTGCAAGGATCATACTCTCGTATTTGGGCATTGATCGCCCTTGATCGTCGTGCTTCTGAAGTCAAGAGGACCTCCCACGCATCGTCGATGTCCTATCGAGGTATGAGCTCGAAATTGTAAGGTTCAGCAGGTAATACTGACAGAAAGGGCAAGGCCAGAAGGTGGTACATATGGCCTCAATTTGTACGTCTTGAGCTTTGTTTGAATGTTCCCGAGAAGGGTAGCTAGGTCTTGCTTTTCCGTGACCCACGCTCGCTTCGTGGTCTGCTTGTATGTCGCAAAGTTTGCGGCGTGTTCTTTAACATCCGCATATGTGCCCGTGAATTTCACTGAAGCCCACTGTTCTTGCGTCTCCTTGAGGGCAGCAAGGAGCTGTAAAACCATCACTCTTACGCATTCATGATATAGGGGAGGGACTTATCACGCACCGCTCGAACACGGCGTTCGTAGTCATTCCTGCTGACCCAAATGGACTGCATGAGTTCCGCGAACTTTTCAATGCGACGAGAAACTGTTTCCGCCTGGTCTATCCGAGAGGAGGATGAGACATCGATCAAAGCTTTGCAGAGCGCAGAGCAGACGCCTACCTTGAGACGAAAACGCGTGAAAATAGCTGGCGACATAAGTCATCACACTACGTTCATCGGGTCGATCAGAATCACAGAGATCTGCAACTTCTAGTAGTTGCTGGTTCCATTTTATGAGCAACGATATTATCCCCAGTCTGGAGACAACGAGGATACAGACCGGAATTTCAAGAGATTGTGCGGCAACATCAAACGCTAATTGAGTATTCCCATGGCGATCTGACTATGAGGAGTTAACGGATACAGACTCCACAACAGACGCAAACCTACCTTGTCGAGCTTGTCATAATCTATCAAATCCGGTCGATGGCAGTGTATTAGGGCGCATCTGAGTTATCGTGATCAAACAAAGGTCAGCACGATGAACTCGAAAGGACAAACAATGCAAGTCCGTCAGACCAGCTAAGGGAGAAATCTTGGACATCAACTTCTTTATACGGGGCAGTCTTCCGCTGACACCAGAGTAGCAAACCCTCTTTAGCGGAGAGGCCTTCTTCACTTGGGGATGCGAATACAATCAACTCATCTGTCACAGGATACGGGCAAGTTTAGTGGAACATCATACTTAATATCAGCTATCGTGAATCGTAGGACAAGTGTCCAGATCATTCCGAGGATAAGCTTCAGGTTACCATCAATGATATCTACGAACCATGAAAAGCGGGGAAACTAGAGAAGAAACGCCAGGAATTACCCTCGGGACCTATGTTGGTCAACTTGACGCCACGAGATGTGATGAACTCTAGTGCTTTGTTCACGTTCTCCGCTTTCTGCACACGCATGCGCGGGGTCCTGTTGTAACGCCCGAGTGAGGTATCGCCTATGCATACGACGCGTCGGCTTGATTTGGAGAATCAAAGACTATGGATATGACATACCCATGATCTCCTAGCCAAAGGTAGAAGATAACCACAGTCAATACGACAGCAGGCATGCAGGGTGCCAGGTTGACAAACGCACCATGAGTTGTATGAGTCTGACACCATCCGAAAGGTCCTCCACGAGAGAGCTCATCGGTGGGTAGCCGTTTGCTTCAAGCTTGGTGTTTAGCCTATGATAGCCTCATAAAAACCACAGACTTGGAGCATAAGGGCGCGGGGCACCATTTGCAGAAAGTCCGCTCCTGAGTATTACGGGAGAGCGCTTCGAGACTGTCCATGCAGGGTATCCGATGCCGATTAGAAGCTTGTAATTAAGCTAAAGCGAAACGAGATGAGGACGAGATAGACGCAGGGACAGGGACAGGGACAAAGTCAGTGTTGAAGACGCGTGAGCGTGTTCACACTCCGCCAGACGCGTCCTCCCCTCCAGTGTCCTTGCCTCACACCCAGGACCAAGACACAAGATGACAACTCAATTCGACAGGGTATATCATGGTCTCTCAACAGAGCCAGGAAGTGCGTCATTCAAATTCTACTCTTCTTTGCCGATTCTAATCTCTTTGTTTCCACTAGAATTTCGTGTAGCGTCCAGCGGCATGGCTTGGAGAGGGGAGGATGACGCCGAAAATGTCATTGCCATGTCATCCTCAGACATCAAATGGGCACGGTGGCTTCGTGTGGCGAGAGGCTTTCAACTTCGCGTGGGCTTGAAGGATCGTCGTCGAGAGGTCTTTGATGGTTTCGAACGTGATGTGAGTCCGTACTCATGACTAAGTTATGTTTCTCATTTGACCGTGAGGCATCAAGGATCACGACAAGCTCGCTGGCTTGTTGAAGCAACATTTCACTATTGTATTGGAGACGGAGGACATCTCGTTCAGAGGCTGGAATTGGGGAGTGACCGACTTCCGAGGTGCGCCACTTGCCCATGTCGCCTGTGCTTCTGCGACCTCTCTTAAGCGCGCTCCTAACAGGCGACGAACTGGCCTTCGTCGTCGGTAATAAGACATCCTTCGAACTTCCCTTGCAGAATGTTGCCAACTCGAACATCGCGGGACGCACCGAAGTCTCTCTCGAGTTTATGGCACCCCCTGATTCCGCCGTAAAAAAGCCGTCAAAAGGTCAACCGGACGAGATGGTCGAGATACGATTCTTTGTTCCTGGACAAAGCTCGCGCGTGCGGGGTTCCGATGAGGGCTCGAACAAGTCGGACGCTGAAGACGACCTCGACGATGTGAGCGCCGCGCAGGCGTTCCACGAAGCCATCAAAGACAAGGCCGAGCTCGGCCATGTCTCGGGCGACATTATCCTAAGCTTCGAGGAGGTCCTCGTCCTAACCCCAAGGGGTCGCTACGACGTCGACATGTTCCCGGACTTTTTGCGTCTACGCGGCAAAACGTACGATTACAAGATCGTGTATACGAGCATATCAAGATTATTCCTTCTACCAAAAGACGACCTCCATATTCTCTTCATTGTATGCTCCGTGTCTCTGCACTCAGTGACTTTGCTGACCTATGTTCTTAAGCTTGGCCTCAATATTCCTATCCGACAAGGTCAGACTCGTTACCAGTACCTGGTCATGCAATTTAGTCGTGAGGAGGAGATTACTGCCGAACTGAATATGAGCGAGTTTGTATTCCATGATTTCCGCTCTATTTGACTTAATACTCAATGTGGCCCTTAGGGAGGAGATCGCGAAATTTGAACGGTTAGAGAAGCACTATGAGAAACCTACCTTCGAAGTCGTGTCGAGCGTCTTCCGGGCGTTATCGAGGAAGAAAATTACCAGCGCAGGGAGTTTCCAGAGGTAAGCCCTAGTTGCGTCCTTCGAAGACTATCCCAGACTGATCCATTATACTTCGCAGTCGAAGTGGGCATCCAGGTCTCAAGGCAAACCTGAAAGCTGTTCAAGGCGATCTCTTCATGCTCGACAAGTTCATCTTCTTCGTCTCAAAACAACCCGTGCTCATCGAAATCTCCGACATCCATCAAGTTGTCTTTTCCCGCGTCGGCGCTGGCATCGCTACCGCACGCACGTTCGACATGCAGATCATCACCAAAAACGGTCCCGAATATATGTTCACATCGATCAACAAGGAAGAACACGAACTCACGGACACATTCCTCAAGGACAAGAAGGTGCGGGTGAAGAACGAGATGGTGCCGGATGGCGATCTACTGCTCGCGGCGGCAGGAGACGACTCGGACGAGGAGATGCAAAGCGTCGCTAGCGACGACGACGAGGAACCGCGTGTAAGACGGGCCGGTGACGATGATGACGACAGCGAAGACGGTAAGTACATAAAAATAGCTTGAGAAGTTTTCCCCGTCCACTGGCGCACGCGCTCATACAAAAATATGCAGACGAGGACTTCCAAGCGTCGTCTTCGGACGAAGGTTCCCCGACCGAGTCGAGCTCAGGCGATGAAGGCGGTGCCACGGCATCGGATGCGTCCGGCGACCGCGACATGGTGAAGAAGAGGCCGAAAAAGAAGGTTAAGGCGAAAGCGAAGGACGGCGACGAGAAGGGAAAGGTTTCGCCCACTAAGAAAAAGAAAAAGGCCGCCGCCGCCGCCGGCGAAGAAGACGAGGACGAGGATAAGGAGGGCGATGGCGAGAAGAAGAAGGCGAAGAAAGCCAAGGCGAAACAGCCTGCGTCCGTGCCGAAGAAACCAAAGAAGGGCGGCGACTCGGACGACGCGATGGAGGTCGACTCGGAGCCCG
>QFFA01000071.1:0-44436 GCA_003316565.1 Russula foetens
AGCGCCCCATTCGCACGTCATACCTCCCCATTTCTCTCGTCCACGTACCCTCTCGTCTACACCCCGTCAGAGAACTCGTACCAGAACACCCTTTATATATCTGCCGACCTTCCACACGAGTACCCCTTTGACGTCAGCTTCACCACGGGCCCCAGCATTAACCTCGTTGACCTCGACCTGCCCCAATCTGGATTTTTGAACCCTGGTCAACTACCGTGGTCAGAGTCGAAATCCAACGCTCAGCAGCTGTTTGTTACTCAACCGCAGCCGCATTCGGAGATGCTCTCGACTGCTCCTGAGCAGGTCGTGTATTTCAGCCCGGAATCGGACGAAGACTTGGCGAGCGAGTCTGGCGAGAGTGATACTGCCGAGCCCTCGGATGGCCCAGATGGCGACGATGATGGCGACTTTCTGCCCAACCGGACATCCCGATCCCGGACTCGCTCACGGCGCACTAGCAACGGCAGCGTGCGCCCTACTCGACCTTGTCGTTTGAGTGCGCTCGTGCCCGTGCCGAATCTCACAAAGACGTCCCGCGGCCGACGGGTGCCCACGAGACCGGTGTTCTTGGTGCAGGGTGGCGTGCAAAAAAATATGCGGATGTACCGGTGCATGGTCGACGGATGCAAAAAGTGCTTCGCTCGCGGCGAACATTTGAAGAGGCATGTGCAATCGGTCCACACCAACGAGAAGCGTGAGTTTTCTTTCTTTTTTTGTCGTCAGTGCTTCGGGCTGACTTTCGGTGATCCCGTCGCAGCGCACAAGTGTCCTGTCGAAGGATGCGGGAGGGATTTCAGTCGCCACGATAACCTCGGGCAGCACATGCGCGTACACAAGGGTCAGGTCATGACCAATGTGTTGGACGCTTGATCTCATCGTCTCATCGTGCCCCCCATAACCAAAACTTGTGCTCTGCATAATTGTTTTTCACGCCTACATCCATGCTTAGCTTAACGAAAGTCGTCTTCTCCTTTCCTTCTTTTTATCACGTTTCCCTAAAGTCTTCTGTGGTTTCGCTTTTTTGCTCTCTTGTCATTGGTCTACTCTACGGCTCAGGTATCGCTGGGACGCTGCAACCTCCGTAACGGAGCAGAGACATTGTTGTTATATATTTCCGTCACGACTACGCCTGCTTTTACGACGCCGCCGTCATGCCACGTTTCCCTCTACTTTCCCCCTTTCCCTGGTCTTTTTTCTGTTGCCTCTTCCCTCACACATGTATTTCTACCGTCTCTTGTCTCTAGTGCTATTTCCATTGTGCCGCTTGTCTATATCTATCCATATGTATTCCCTATTCTATCTCGCCTTGTAGTCTTACTTTATATGGCGCTCTCGCTGGCCATCGTCGCCGGTGTCAGTCATCATTTATACGTTTTTGCTATGTTATCTTTCTTTTGACGATGCCCCCCAACATCTGTGTGTGCGTTCAGATCATTTTTCTCCATCATTAAGGATTAATGGTACGTGAAATTGGATGCCAAAGCAGATACATTGGTAGCAGAGGGAAGAGGAGAGAGGACAACCAACCACGTGGTAAAGTAAGGGAATAAGTGTGCACGGGACGACTATGCGTCGTCTGTCATGATGGCAAAGAATTCTCGTTCTTGTTCGTTGATCTCGCCATCCTGATCGAGGTCAAAGCCGTCTATCGTCTTGTCTGCTCACCCGACCATCCGTATCAGCAAGTTACGAATAGATGAAAAGAGCACGTACAGCTCGCCGTCCTCGAGGCGGTCTTCAATTGCTTTCGCGACGCGCCGTAGGTCGCGTATGGATATCTTGCCCGTGTTGTCATCGCCGAACAGCTGAAACGCGCGCCAAATCTCCTCCATCGGATTACGCGCCAATATCCTCTCCGTCACCGCAAAAAAAAAGACTGAAACATAAGCTTTTTCACGCGCAAAGAAGGCGAGTACGACGTCGCGAAAAATGCAACTGATCTTGACAGAAATCGTCGTAATCGAGCAGGCCGTGACCGGTCCCGTCGTGGTCTCGGAGCAGCGTCTTGAGCACCTCCGAGTCGGCCTTCTTGAGGTCAAAGCCCAGAGCCCGCACCGCACGGCCCTTTCAGCTCGCGATAATCCACCGCGCCGTCCTTGTCCCGTGTCGAAGAGCTCGAACGCCTCCTCGATCTCCTGCTTCGGCTCGTCCGACAGTTCTGGGCGCGAGTGCGCGGACGCGGCTGCTGCTTCCGCATGGGAGCGCCGCTTCGCTTTGGAGGGCTGCGCTGGAGGCATACATAGGTCCCTTTCTTGCGTTTGCGGGGGAGGCGGCGGGAAGGAAGGTGAGTACGCGGTAGCGGGTGGCGTCGTTAGTCCATGCCTATGCGTCGTAGCCCTACCGGTTTATTCAATATAGGTATCATGCCTCTTGTAAACGGAGATTCCTTCCCGGTGCGATGCCCGGGTGGCACAAACCCGTCTCTGTCGCTGTACATTGCGCCAGGATGCGCCATCGACAGCGCAAGTCGCACACATACCCTCTCACATTCATTTGTACAGTCGAAGTAGAGCTGCCCTTCGGGTAGATTCAACAGTGTTCTGACGTGTGCGGGTGCAGAGCATGGAGTAGAATGTGAGATCGGAGAAGGAGCGCATAGAGGATGTGACTCGGACTCGTGGGGCGGGGCATATATATGTAGCCTGACTTTGTTGCTCTCGCGGATGACAGGAAGAAGCGCATTTGCTCCATACGGGCTGAATACAACGACGATGCTGTCCTTCCCTGACCCGCTTGAGAGAATCCAGCTGACCGGGCGGGTATTCTGTGGTGCGTGGTGCGGAACCAAGGATTGGTGGTGCCCATGGTGATAATTTAAACTCAGGTGTCACTGGAGTTCGGTGATGGCTTCTATTATTTGTTTGAATTCGGGTTTATTGTCTTTAGCCAAGGGCTACCAGACGGCTACATAACCCCCAAACCAAAAAAAAAGGAAATAAAATAAGTTCGTAAACAAACAAGCATCCAATCGTATTCCAATTATCACACCACACCTCAACCACGCCAGGACAGCGCCGGCCTCCAGCATTCTGGCGGGCTTACCCGACCGGTACCGGTACCGTGTTGAGAACAATAGTATTTAAGGGCCACACCAGCCAGGACCTGTCGCGCGAGGACTGCACTGTGTGACAAACGAGCCCACAAGTGAGCGGCAAGTATCGTGGGGCACGACCCCGCACAAGCACCGTGCTGTATGACCAGATTTTTCCCAAACCACTGATGACTCGATGACTCTGTACACCTCCGTTCCGTTTCACTTCGCGCACAGCCAGTTTTCACCAAAAGGAGCAGCAGTCTATATGACAAGTGGTTAAATCAATACTCGTACAATTATGATACAGTGGTACTATGTAATAATCAATGTGGTAAGTCCGATAGTGTCTCCTCACTTAATGGCTTGCCTCTCAAAATTTGTCCCAAATGCGTCCTGTGGTATTCCTTGCCTTTCTGTCGTAGTTCTATCAGCTTCTTCAACGCAGGGATCCTGCTTTTGGCGAACGGGGAACTCTTCCCCGTACGATACGCAGGCAGCACAAATCCATCAAGTTCGACCTTCTCTGCTCCCGGATGTGCCCTCGACAGTGCGAGCAACACACATACCCTCTCGTACTCCGCTTTATTGTCAAAGAAGAGCTGCCCTGCGAACAGATTCAACTCTGTTCTTACGTGTGTAGGTGCTGACCATGATTCTCCCACAGAGTTCGGGATGGAATGGAATGTGAGGTCGGAGAAGGTCCGCATAGAGAATGTGACTCGTGGAGCGTATATATGCAGCCGGACTTTGTTGCTCTTTCGAATGATAGGAAGCAGCTCGTTCGCTTCGTATGGGCTGATTACAACGATAATGCTCTCCTTCCCCGATCCGCTTGAGAGAATCCAGTTAACGGGGCGGAGAAAATCTGTCAGGGCCATGCCATCGGAACCATCAGTGATGGTTGTCGTAAAATCCGCGGATGCAAGAGGAGTGGGAGACCATTCGATCGTTGAGTCCAGAGCCTTGGCCATATTGATGGGAGCCAAGAGCGGGAACATGTGCGTCGGCGACTCCGGAAGTTTCCCGGTCTCAACAAATTCGCGGATGTCCGTGTGGATCATATGCTCCGCTGGTGGAACTCTTGGAGGACGGTCTACGAAACGCGCTGTCTCAACTTCGTGATTCACCTCGCGCTCCTGCTCTTCCGCCATCCTGAAATCGACCAACTTCGTAGCGCCAAGTCGTTCGATTCGTTCACTTAGCGAAGGGATACGGTAAATATCTTGGCTCCGAGCCATCTTGGTGCCTGCTGAGATCCAGTACATTTCTTCCAATGTCTGTGAATCGGGTTGTTGCCAGGCACTCCGCAGATCTTCTACATCCCCAGATGAGGTGTACTCTTCGTATGCCGCAGAACGTTTATGATGGTCGAGACCCTGATGGGCCCAGTATGGGAGGTAGTGGCGGATCTCTTCACACGTTTCATGGATGGCCCAGCGAATGACGTCCAGAACCCGGACGCGAGTATCAGGGGAAATTCCATCTGAAATCAGGCCACGGATACGACGGTCAACTTCTCCTGGTGCAAAGAACATCACAGAATGTCCCTTTCCTAGCTGACGCATCCGCATACAGCCTGTGTCGTAGTTAGCTTCCTTTCTCTTTATGTGATTGATGGTCATACCTTGCACTAATCTGTCCTTGGTAACATTCTGGCCAAGAGTCACGGCCGCGCGGGTGCCTTGGGGAAAGTTGAGATCGGTTCCTCTAGTATGTGCATCGTCGAGATATACCAAGCATCTTTCAAGTTGCTGGTTGAAAGGTGATGAAATGAATGGTTCGATTGTTCCATCTGGAGTGATCACGGTGAGATGGTCCGAGTCGTCAAAAAAGATAGCCGCCAAGAGATCCCGTCGAAGGGAGAGCCAGTGTCGTGCAAGTTCTTCGTTCCGAAGTTCCAGCATCTGAGCTCCTACGTCTAACAGCACCCGAATTTCAGGATCTTGTCTGACCAGACGTTCCAGGAAAGCTGTCGTCAATTCCCGCTCGCCGTTGCCTCCTTCGGTGCACTCGTAATGGTCGTTCTGTGGCAGAAGAAGATGATGCAAGACGAGAGCATTTGTATTGAGCGCAAACTCTGGATCTTCCTGGGTTATCGATGTGGGTAAGAGGAGGTGGTTATCATTTGTGCCGCTGAAGCCTGTTGTGATGTTCGTCTTCTCCTCCACCAGATCCCAGGCAGATGTCGGAAGTTTTGATGAAAATTCTCGTGTGTATCGTGGGAAGACAACTTGTGACAGGTAGAAATCCACCACTCTTTTGTTCTTCGAGAATAAGGGCACAAGGAATCCATTCACTTGATTTTCGTCCTCCGTGTTCACACATCTGAAATGGCATAGTTCCACAGGAAGGTCTCTTCCTAACCCAACCCAGGAACTGTATTCAATCTCCGGATTGTCGAGCTTCGCCAGCAGCTCAAAGCACGAAAGTACCTGGAGCCTTGTTAAGCCGGTGTAATAATAACTGAGACAAGTCAATGTGATGGCGACATCTGGGTGAGCGAACTCAGCTCTCTGGCTTGGAACATCCTGCCTTCATAGTTAGTGACCATCCACTGCTAGGTTAATACAACAAACCTTGGCCCGGTACGGGACAGCCAACAAGGTCCTGCTGGGATCAAGGCCATAGTCTACTCTCCAGCGTCGCTCTTTAAGTACATAGCCAAGAATCCCTTCACTTTCCATCAGAAGCCCGCGGAGAAGGAGAATACCGTTGAACAGGGCCGTCCCTGCGTAGTGCGAGTAAACCAAATTATGATCCACATCCGAGACCTCCCTTTGAGACATGAAGCGGCGAGCAGCGGACTGAATCGGAGGTGGGAGAGTATCAAGTGGGAGGTTGGATAGCTTGCCTTCGAGAGCATCATCAATGATGACTGAAGATACCCGCTGATTGATGGCGGAGTCAACTATGCGAATATTTGGGAATCCTCCGAGTCTTGTGTCAATCGTAAAAATTGTCGGAAACCTAGCACATAAATTCATAGCATGTGCTTGCAGTCGGCTGAGTACTTGTTGTATTGTGGTCCATCTGTTGGGGTGATCATCGACAGGGATCTTCGTTCCTGTTGTGTAAATGAGTTGATACTGCACATGGAGAATTTCATCGCTCTCATCGAGCACGTCACGGGATAATTTGGCCACCCAGTCTTGTAATGCCCCTAGTTCATCGGTTATTGAATGTTCGTCGCTGAATGTGCCCGAGGATGAGGGGATTTCATCGTTCCTACGAAGGACTGTGACGTCACTTAGGTTGCTGGACATAGACGCCGTGTAATATGATGCAATGTGCCCGACCGAGGATGAGGGGATTTCATCGTTCCTACTAAGGACTGGGACGTCACTTGGGTTGCTGGACATAGACGCTGTGTAATATGATGAACTGAGATCATCAAGTATCGAATGTTCATAATCGGTTTGATGTGGAAATAGGAGATTGTTGATGTTCATGAGTTTCAGAGAAAGTATGTGTTCCGGTTGGACAAGCAGAACTCCACCCTCAGCTACACATCGTTCAAAAAGACCTCTGATTGTTCTAACCAGAGAGGTATTCATGCGGAGACTGCGAGAGATTGGGACATAGAAGATAGGTCGATTAGCCAGGCCAGCCAGCCGACTAACGAGTAATTCGAACATCTGGTTTGCGAGAGGCTTGAGAGTCACGACTCTCACAAGGTTTGAGCCATTGGCAAGAGTCGATACAACGAGAGGTAAGATAACTGATGATTTTCCCTCTCCCATATTCAGTTGAAGGCATATGTTCCGCTTGGAGATTGGAGAAATCATTTTGTGGGCAACAGCTACCTGGATTGGGCGAGCCACGAGATTCGCATCAATCTGTTTACAGACGTCAAATTTGTATCTCTACAACGTTGGTAACAGGGTAGCGGACGAACCTGGACCAACAACCAGTCAGGGGTAGATTCGGCCAGTACGTCGATACAGATGGTCTCCGTTTCCTGAAGAAGGTCCTCACATTTCTGCCTAGAAGAAAGCTGTACCAGGCGTCGAGACTGTTGGTATTTGACGAAGGAGACGGCATAGTGTGTAATTACGGATTTCCACTGCTCAGGAAGTGTGCTGATACGATTTTGGGCCAATTGCCCAAGTATGGTTCGAGGTGTTATCCTGGGCCAGAGGCCGGCTATGCGGCTGGTTTCCTCCACATTTTGAGATGGCGCAAGAATTGCGGAAATTTCAGAAAATAATTTGTCTTTCCTGTGAGAACACTCCTTGTAATAGAGAAGCAATGTGTCGTGCGAAGGAACTGGTCCTCGCGCAATTAGCGAACCATTCTGTCCCATCAGCTCATGATGGCTTTTTCTTAAATCGGTTCCATAGAGCTGTTGCAGAGGCTGGCTGGAATTACGGAGCTCGTCAACAAGATTTCCGAGGCTATCTAGACCAGGCCATGGGGGGGTTCTTTCCGTTGTTGCAGTGCTAGTAGAAGGGTGGCCAAACGGTGGATGAGGTTCTCCGTCTGGTGATGCAAATGGAATATTAGTCCGGGACACCAATACATCTCGAAGTAAGTATGATGGCGTATTTGAGCCAGAGGTGAGTGGCCAAGGTGATTGTACGTATGGCTGGGTGGTGGGCATCAAGACGTCTTCATAATGCTGCACAATGTTCTCTAGTTGTAATATGTGCTCTCTGAGTTGGGTGTTCCTAGATATTGATCGGATATACCCCTTGACTTTTCGCTTGCATTCAGATTTCTTGAACCACTGTTCGTGAAAATCTACAGATGAATAGTCCGGCCATCGTTGTAATATAGATTGTGCAATTAATGATGACTCCACCCTGATGGTAGTGGAGTATTCGTACTCCTCAATCCTTTGAGAGTCGCTTAGTGATTCGACACTCCGAGTTGCTGCCATGTCCAAGGAATCATAGGCAGGGTGTAAAGGTCTGTGGGTTGATTGGGATATCAAGGCCGTGAGATGCGTGTGTCGTGGGGCTAGCCCGTCTGAGAGGCGATAAAAAACGTTTGGTGGAGGGCTGAGGTCCCGAAATCGTTCGTCCAGAGCAAAGATGATTATAAATGGGATGACGTTCGAATACCCACGGTCAGACAGGCTGAAAGCTGCCGCTGAAAGGGAGAAAGACAACTCAATTGACAAGTCTCGACGGTTTCGATTTACAGAGTTGCGGCAGAGGTCATAGATCGCGAGCCAGTCCCGTTTGTGATTAAATTCGACCCAGTATCGACTATATCGCGATGAAATCCCCCTGCCAGCAGGACCAAGTGAACGCCATGAATTCATATGATCCCAAAGTTGGGGCCGTGGCGGCAACACGTTGTCGAGAGAAGGCCGGCCGTTCCGTATGGACCATGACGTTTGGAAGGCCACTTGCTCACCAATTCCATTGGAAACTGCCCTCGACCTATATTCGACGTCGCCTGGGGATGGTGGCCCCTCTGGGATATGCAGGTCAGATGGGTAGTATAACTTATTGCGGTAGGCTGCCCGGCGATTCAAAGAACTTTGATGGTGCTTGGGGGATTTTAAAAAAACAGTGGGTGAATCATAGAGGACTTCTAACGCTTGCGCGTGGTCAAGAATGGCGTATGCATTGTGGCAGAAGTCATAGTGTTGTGAGAGTCCTGGGAGATTTTTCCACTTCACTCTGGTTGCTATCCTATCACCCGATCTGACCCAGTTGATTGTTGGTGATAAGGCACCAATCAATTCTAACAGGTTTTGGGCGTAGGCGTCGAGCCTTTGAAAGGATGTACAAGCAGCGCTTCGCAATATATAAAGGGCCTCTTCAGTTCCCGTGTGATTGAGCAATGGATCAGGAAGACAGTGACTAGTGAGTGCATGCAGATAGCATTGGTAAAGTGTCCTATTCAAACTTGCGTCACTTGTGAGCCGTCCAAGGTCGGTGTCGATCGTATATTCGTGCCAACCAACGTGCAGCACAGAAGAGTAATTGATGAAAATGCTAGTGAAGTCTCCTTCCGTCCGGAAATGGATCCCCCCTTGCGGGATGATTACCCTTCGTGGCAGCAAAGCCGCTTCGGAGCTGATAAGGCTGGGGCACAGGATGAGTTTGTTTTTCAGGCCAAACATTGTCCCGCACGACTGGGTCTTGTCAACAACATAACCAGGCATGTTTCGACACTCGAGCTCCCCGATTTTGTTGACAAAAAATGACAAGCGAAACCGAGGAAGGGAAACTTCCAACGTCTGGGCGGTGTGGGTGGCAATAATACGCGTTGGGGATTCTAGTGGAGACAGTAGGCCAGACACCACATCAAAGGTATTCGAACGGATATCAATGAGTTGGGTCGGGGAATTGCCCTGAGAAGGCTTCTCGAGCATGGCGCGGGTTTGTTTACCGGGTTTTGGAATGTAGAGCCGCCAGTTAGAAGTGCTGGGCATCCACTGTGATTCATGTGGACGGAATTCGAGCTCGCCGGTGCTCAGGTTGAACCAATGGATGTAATCGTGAACAAAATGATCAGGAAAATCGCCCGAGAATGTCGACTGGGGAATCAGCTGTAAGATTTGCGAGTCTCCTGGCTTCCGTGCTTTCAAAATCAATTCCCGATTCCTCCACGAGAAAAGGATCTGTAGTTTATCTTGAGTAAGGAAAGCGATAAAACCAAAGGGAGGTAGTGATTTACCTCATATCCGGACACAGTATATCGAGTCGTATAATCCACTCCAGGGATGTCAGCAGGAACCACTTCAACAATTTTCTGAAAGCACGTCAGGATCGTTCCAAAATGCAGGAGAAAATTGACGTGGTAACTCACCCCGCGGAATACGCTTGTATATGTTGGGTGTTCAACTATCTCTTGCAAAAACCCTCCCAATCGCTTTCCGTCGATGAGCAGTTCCCCTGTTAGTAAGTCATAATGGACTTTCTGCCCTCCCTGTGTTACACAGGATATCCACTGAGAATTTGGCTTGGGAAGCGCATGCCAACTAGAGGAGTCGCGCCGACGATAACCTACCCACAACCGCGAAAGAGCAATGTCGTAGGCAGCCCCATGTAACAATTCAGCTCGACCACTCTCGGGCGGATACGACTGGCTAAAAATGGGCTCCAGGTTATGCAATAGCCTATAATGGCGTCGACGCATCCGATTGCCATAAAGTTGTTGACCATATTCCGCATCATGTTCTGACAAAACTGAGTCCGAGTCGTTATAGTGTGGGAGAGATATGTCAAAATTTGCGTTGTCATGGACAATGACAGCGCATTCCATAGCGACAGAAAAGTCTTCCTCACTGGAGAGGGTAGCGGGGATGTGCTCTGGACATACATCAAATGTTGAAAAGCAAGTTGCGGTGACCCTACACAATCGACGTCGGATGTGTGCGCGGGATGTTTCATCTTCCGTAGAGTCCAACTGCCTGGTTATTTCACCTATCCATCGATACGTTACAGCACGAGCCTCCCGCAACAGCGCACATGCTTGCAAAGCAGTAACCGGGTCCGTGGTCGAGGCCAAAAGACGGCTGCAAACAAGAGCTTGTGGACAGATGAGAGCAGAACGAGGGCCGAAAGAATCTTACGTACCTATTGTTCGTACTGTGACCTCCTCTTGCCAGTTGGCCTGTACCATTCTAAGAAGTGGACCCAACCCACGTAAGAGGGCATCTCCGAAGATGGGAATGTCAAGATCCACATGCCACTCGCGAGTGCCGTTTGACAAAGGTCCAAGCTGCCAGGCTGCCTGAGTTATCAATGTGTGCACTTCTTCGCGACTAAATGAGAGAGATGATGATGCGAATTCCCTTGCGATGTTAAACCACTGTAAACGTGGGCCGCAGCGCAACCCTGAAAATGCAAGAAACTCATGCAGGTTTATTTCGTCAGGGCAATCAGTTTGAGCCGCGATAATAGCATTTGGTGTGTGTTGAGTTCCGGACACGAAATCATGGAGGCCGCTGTACGGGCTTGACTTGGGATTTGGAGGTGTACAGAGCTCTGCGGAACTGGATCCAGAGAATGACGCCATCGCAGGGGATCCACGTGAGTGGTCAAATAGGCCGAATGATCGTCCTGTAACAAGAGAATCTGGAATGTCTTCTGCAGAGTCCCTAACGGAGTTGCTGCCATCCTCGTCGAAAAAGGCAACAGTTACTCGAGGATGCCCCTGACGCTCCGCTACCAGGGATCGAAGGATACGGAAGTCACCTAAGGTAAGGGCAGGCCGATCTAAGTTAAGGGTAGACCGAGATCGAGAATCAGAGACTGAATTCAATCCGATGTCGCGGAGAATCATGTAAGTTATATCGCGCCAAGCAGAGAACGCTCGGGGCGGAGATAACTCAAAAGCGACAACCTGTATGGGCACGTCAAGGAGTAAGGGCCGTTCATAGGCGTTAACATCGATCAAATTATCATCCATGTCTGAGGCACCTCGAAAGGGCGATGTCAACTTCTCGAACAGTGAAGTTGGTTTGCCACGTTTCGTCACTGGTGTTTTTCTAATCCGCGTGGTTATCCTATCGTTGAGATGTTGAAGATCTTCGGAAGCACGAAAGTACTTCACAGCGAAACAGGAATCATCAAAGCTGTTGGAGAAGACTGATGTGACACCCAGAGCTTCTTTGTGTCGTCCACTGAGATACTCTTCGATATTCAAGGCACGTTTCAAACCGGACGATCGATGAAGGAGTATGCAGTGGAGGAAATTGGAAGGAATCTCGGGAGAATATTCCTTCAATAAGGGGCACTGATGGACTGTGATTCTATCCAGAGCCACCCAAAGATCCATGATGGTCAGAATCATTATCGAATTATCTTCGGGGTTGGCCTTGTAAAAATCTTTTGCACCAGCACAGTACTGCTGGATACACGAAACAATCACCTCCGAAGCATCGTCGTTGCTTTTGTAAGCGGCAGCCCACGATTCTAAATTCTTCTCCACAGACAGCTCGAAATCTGCGATTACGATGCGCGGATTTACGGAAATGTCCTTTTGAAGTCGGCCATTCGTGAATTGAGTGAAGTCGTATGCGTCGCAGAGACGTAGAGCATGTGAAGGGATGAACCGACCCCGTGATGAGGTATGTGGGGCAGTACCGAGCGCCCCCTTAAGGTATTTGTATGAGTTGTTAAGTGAGACGTGTGCATCCGCGACAAAATTGAGCGCGTTGAATTGTGATGTAGGGTCGATTGACTCAACAGCCCGGAATGCGGTCCATCTCTTTGAAAGGAGTGCTTCGGTTTCATTTGCTGCATCGTGAACGAATTGAGATATATCACGTGATATCCCAGGCCCTAATTTTGTGAGACGCCGAGCCATTTTGACTCTCATTATATAGAGTAACTCGCTTGGGAAATCTTGTCGAACGCAAATACGCAGGAGGTGGGCGTGAAAGAAGAGGATGAAAAGCTTGTAGATATTAGTAGAGCTGAGGGAGGACTGAAGAGTGACTCTGAGGATGAGCCATAACGGGGATCTTCGCCAGGGCTTCGGGCTGAGACGGCGCTTGTCCTGCCTCGACAGCAACCGACGCAACGTTTCTGGCCACTCCTCTTCTCGCGACTCTTCAAAAAGTAAGACTTCATCTCCTATGCGTTTTGTGATGCAATCCACAACTGCTGGTTGGCCATATCCCCTCAGGATTCCAACCAATAGCTCCGATATGTATCCAGGATTCGGACGGGCACTTCCGTGAACTTTCACCCGGTCAACCCTTGGCGTGAGAGGGGAACGGAAGTGATCAACATCCATTTGGACGAGAAAAGAAGACAGCTCGCGGAGAAAGCATTTGTCCATAAAGATATCTGCGGGGATCTGGATTGCACGTCCTGGGTATGAGCACCGCAGCTTGCCCTCAGTCTTCATCACGGTACTATCCCGTGGTGAGGCCTCAAACACCTCAATTTGAACGGAGTCGGCGTTGGCAAGCCGGCGCACAATGAGAGCGGCATTTTGTGCCCGAATATGAAGACAGAAGACGTCTAATGAAGAATGTTTGAGCCAAAGGCGGAACAAAAGGCACGACTATCTATACGCACCTCCGATGCCCATATCTGACAACACGCGCTGGAGGTCACCCTCGTTGAATGGGGGTTTTGCAGCGCGACGGGCCAGTTTTATCATCTTGGTCATTTGCATCCACAAAGGGACTTCTGACGGAGGAAGGAATTGGAGGAAGTCTTGCGCGGCACCTATGAGGGTGTCACATAGGGCAACATTCGTCTTCTGCTCCTTCAGTCTGCGTGGGAGTATCCGAGGGAGCATTGGCATAGGCATAAAGACGTGGTCAATGACCAAGCGCAAGGTTTTGGAATTGAGATAATCAGGGGCAAAGACAGACATGATTGTCGGAAATGGGGGTGTAGAACGGGTAGTGATGTACTAAACGGAAGATGGTTCTTGTAAATGTACACGTGCCGTCCTCGAGCCTCGAGGACGCTGACTGGCGCTGTCGAAAGAGGGATGTCGTGTTGTGCCTGACATGTCGTCGGAACGAGAACGGATATCTGATGTGACACCTGTCAGGCTAAGGATGCTGAAAGATGGATTTGCCGGTCATGAAACAGTCACATGACGCTAGCACGCCTTACTAAAGGAGTTCACTTGAATTGAACGACCATGAGGCACTGGCAGTTGTAAGGCGTCCTTTCGAACCATGGGCGGCGGAAACCAATCGCAACCGTGAATCAGCCAGGGGAGTCATCTTCAAGTCCTGCACGACGCACTGGCATCCCTCGACCCTTTCTCCTTTTTGTCATCCGTCACTCTCGTCCCCGATCCCCACGCCTCGACACTCATCCCTCGCACTCATCCTTTGCACCTCCTGTCTCTATCTTGTTATTCTTTGACTTCCTTCTTCCATCTCTCGTCCCTTCCCCCATCGCCCCAATTCGACCTCATTCCTGCAGGACTATCGCCTGTCCGGATCTCTCCCTGTGCTTCTCCTATTCACTCTTCTCTCCATGCATGTTGTCGCAGCACTACCATCTACGTGGACGTCAGCTGCGGCTCCTCTGACCTCGCACTTACCCATATTCTACAACACGGCGAGCTTTCACGCTTTCTTCATTTTTTTTGCTCGTACTTATTCGAAGAAGCATACGTTGTATAAGTGTCCCGTATAGGCAATACATATTGTTCTCGCGTATACCATCGCCCGCAGATACTGAGCATACTTGTCTTGGTGTTAGGCACAGTATGACCCGCCCTATCCCAGGGAGGGCGGAGAGGAGGACGGGGACGAGTACAGGACGACGGCTGTCGCTTCTTGGGTAGATCCTGTCCTGTGTGCGCAGCCGCCACGCGACCGGCGCGAGGGTGACCCGTGCGCTATCCAACGCCTCGACGAGTCGATATCGTCGTAATAGAGGGGACGGGGGAAGGCGAAGGCATCGAAGTGCGCGACGGCGTGGACGATGCTGCGTCAGGGCGGGGCCGATGAAGTCATCGATGGCGACAGCGGGTCGAATAATGTTCAGGAACGGTGAGAATAGTGAATGGTTTGTAGGCTGCGATAAGATGGTTAGAGCGAGTTTGAGGGAGGATGAGTTGTCAATTTCTGTGAGACCGGGCTGAGATGTGGACAATGGTTTCTGCTATACAAAGCCGAGTCAGATAAGAAAGCGACGAGAGAGGAGGAAGGATTTGTGAGCAACAGTCTTGCAGCAACAAAGAGGGTCACATGAAGAGATGAGAACAAAAGAGTGGATTCAGGGTAAGACTAGAGAAGGCAAAGATGTCCAGGTTTGTACTGTTGCTCTCCACAGAAGCAGGAGGCTTGCCTTTATACCAAAGAGACTTGTAATGATTGTAAGGTATTGCAGAACAGGTGCACGATGGCGGAGGGAGGAAGGCAATGTAAGAGAGAAGGCAGTGGTGTCAGTGTTGTCAGTAGGTGGGAGACAGTGACAGCAATGTTGAGTGCGATGTTGGCAATGTCGAAGGGAAATGTGTATGAGCTAATGAATACAGTAGACTAAAGACTGGAGCGTACGACTGCCGGGCGACGGCGACTACCTAAGCGATGTCAAACAAGCAGGCGGGAACAAGAGCAGGAATGAAAAATAAGAGATTGAATAGAAGGTGATGAAGACGAAAGGGAGTGTAATGGCCATTTCACATTGCGGTGACAGCAATGTTGGTCTTGCTAGCAGAGGCGATGGTGGATCAAGTAGAGAGAAAGAGGAGAAAGAGAAAGGTGGAAAAGGGGAGGAACGGCGACTTGAGTCTTAAATTTGCAATGCGTCGAAAGGGTCGGTTCCGAGACGTTCCACACGGGTAACCTTACTATAGGTCATTTGACGGTCGCAGGGGAGGGAGAAGAGCGTATCCGGTGTGCGCCTGATAGTAGGCATTCGATCATGCGAGTTGTCAATCCCGTGCCTACAGTAGCGCGAGCACGCGTCTACGAGCACCCCAGGGGGGGGGGGGGGGTTCGGATAACGCCCATGTCCGTGAAGGCAAGGGCGAATACGCGGAGCGGGGCAGAGTGGCAAAAGTTGGTGAGGGTGAGCAGGCAGATCAGCACGGAGAGGCGGGACTCCACTCCACCAACGAGTATTACCGCGTGGTCTCAAAAGTATCACCGCCTTCATCTGCGTTAGTACAGTAGTACCATCGGAAAGAGCCTTCGTATTTCGACGTTTCCTTCCCGTCTTCCTTTCCTTTACTTGGTGGGGCGTGAATGGCCGTTGCGATGGAAAGAACGCGCCTTGCGTAAGGCTCAGGCCGCGTTTGCGGTGTAGGTGACTCCTTTAACAGTGGTGGAATAGTCGTCCCGGCAAGTGCAGACGAACCCTAAGTACGAGATACCTCGAGTTATCGAGGATAGTCCTTGAAGAACGCAATTCGCAGTAGACTCGGCGAGTTGCCTGTCGTCGCCAGGCGATGGAACTAATGAGAAGGATATAACCTCCCGTCGAAAGAGTGGACATATTTTGCGCCTGGGTAATTTGCATCTTTAGAAAACCAGTGAAGGACACAAGGACAAGGTTTAAGAATGACGCACCAATTTCAGAAGCCACTCTGCGACATCTTCGAACACACTGCATTCCATCACGCTCGAAGCAACCGAGTCCGCCATACAGGCAAGAGCAGCTTCAGCATCCCAAGCGCACACAATCGATGGAAAATACGCCACAATCAAACGGCAGAAGGATCGGTTTGACACACGAGGGTGCGAAGTGGCAGATAAGATATCGGCGAGAGGGAAAATCGAAGTGGGTCGAGTGGGGAAGAGACACTACAGCCCGCTGTCGCGCATGATGGAGAAGGGGTGGCGGTGGTGTCGGTGGTGGGCTGAAGTGTGACCGGGTGGAGGTCAAGGACGAGGGGTGACTGAGGACAGGAGCTCTAGAAGTAGCCGAAGCTACAGACCCTATCCTTTCTTGTGAGGCAGGTACTCAGGGAGTTGAAGTGGGGGTACACACGTAGTACGAGCTGATACTGTGTTTGTCACCGATACCCCATGCCACTATAGTGGCCCAGGATCGTCGTCTTCAGTGACATCTGGCATTGCGTTCATCCTGGAAATTTTCATTTTCCTCCCCATTCTGGCGCGTTAAGTACTGTGATGTGGAGAAGTGCTAGTACAGTAGCACTAATGGTATCATAGGTTCGAGGAGTTATGGGTGTGGACTTGCACGGATGGTCAGCGCGGTCAGCTGGTGAGGTTATATTATGTAATCGTTGTTCAACCCCATGCGTAATGCGACGGTGCGCAGATCCTACGGGCTACATATATTGATGCTTCGATCAATGAACCGACCAGAAATGGAGGGAACGAGACGGGGCTAGCCTTCTCTACTACTGATTACTACCATCATGCCTATACAGACTGTCCCGTTCACACTCCCTCCCTCTGCAGATCCCTCCAAGTTGTTCAACTTTGGCAGGGAGGTTATTGGTGTCAATCCAGACAATCTATCCTTATCCGACTTTGCTGAAATTCAACAATTGCTCTACGAGGTCCCGATTCTCTGCGCAGATGCTCCAGAACATTCCCTGATCGTATCCCATTCCAGTACGATGTTGTCCTCTTCCGAAACGTAAATCTCTCCCCCGAGCGGCAATATGCGTTAACAAAGGTAGAGTACCCCCACATGTACATGGACTTCCATCAGCCCCGATGCCAGATAAACCTGTGCTGACGCCCATCCGTCCTGTCATCTTGACCCATAGTCATTTGAACCAGAGTCCGAGTCATACGGACATGGCAATCATAAGACCGAGAAGACCATAAATTCCATCCTCGCATATCTAAAAACGATCCCACGCGTACCTCAGGTGCAGCTCATCGGCAATGGCACCGTATACAACCACGAGGGCCTCGAGAGCGTCACGCTCAAGCATCCCTCCCACTCCACCTTCCACAAGACGTCCGTCTCGCCTGCCGACGAGGCAGCCGGCGTCACTCGCTTCAACCGCTGGCACATGGACGCCGCGCTCTATGAGTTCTCCCCACCGAAGGTGACAAGTTTATATGCGATCCATGTCCCTCAGGGCCCCCACCAAACCTGCCGCTACGACGATGGCACGGGCGACACGCTGTCCGTCCCGCTCGGCACGACCGCGTTTATTTCTGGAAAGACGATGTTCGACATCTTACCGCGCGAGCTGCAGAGCGTTGCCGTCCGCGCCAGGGTCCGCTACGCGCCGCACCCATTCGTCTGGATGTCGCCCGCGGCGGCTCACAGCACGGGTCTCGCGATCGAGAGCGAGGGCAAGGAGCTTCCTTTGGGCGAGCTCCCGCCATGGACGGAAGACAAGGTCAAAGTATACCCGGTGGTATGTGCGCCTTTCACCCTTTCTCTCACCCTGCCTGTCGTCGCTCGTACCGATTCAGAGCGTCGCAGACATGGAAGAATCCGGTGACTGGCGCGCTTCATTTCCAGGCTCACCCTTGTGCGGCACAAGAGCTGTTCGTCGACCCGCTTCCCGAGGGCGCATCGCGCGACGGCGCACTCTACCCTGACGGAGCCTGCCTCACAGACCTCAAGGAAGTGCGTGATCTTCTATATAAGATGCAGCGCCCCGCCATCGCGCCGAATGTACGATTTTCATTTTTTTTACAAATCTCCTCGCTTTTCGTTCCTGTCTCATTAACCGACTCTGACAACTTATTAGTTGGTATATCCGCATGACTGGAAGGAGAAGGACCTCATCTTGTTCCACAATCGTGGCGTGATGCATACCGTCGTTGGCGCGTTGAAGCCGGACCAATTACGCGTGTTCCATCAGTGCAACCTTGCCGCGTCGGATGAACCTGTGGGGCCTACGCCGGAGGATGTGAGACGATATGCGTGAGGTCGTGTATATGCACGACGTACATTTGGTGAGGAAATCGTCTATCTTGAATCCTGGATGTAACATAAGAAATGCATATATCTGTTCGCACCACAACTGGCATCCAGCCATCACTTGCTTGGTGGATTTCCAGTAAAACCACCGAGACGGATCGTCTAGTTCGAGATGATCAAAATTAAGAGTCAGGTGAATGCGTTGCCCAATCGCAGTGGCCATGGGTTTAGTCGAGCATCCATCGTTCTCGAGGGCACGTTAGGTCGTGGACTGTGCGCACGCCCAGTTCTGAAATTTCCCGACCACGATTATATATATACCTCGTTACTACCTGCATCCTGAAAACCTTGCCACACTGTCAGGTGTATTATCTGTTCTTGAAGTAGCCCAAATTCTTAGTTGCCATATTCTGTATCCTGACTTAGCCGATTAGTTCCGTTCCGCGTTCGCGTAATACGCGCCGATGATACGCGCGGTCACGAGCTGTTTGTGTTTGGTCCGTGGAGAAAACAACCACGATTATTATGTCAGCCGAACGGGGTTAATGCGACGACGATGACGACAGGCAGATCCCAGACTACAGACAGACATAGAGAAAGGGATGCTTCGTTATCAATCAGCCGACCAGGGATATTAATGGTGGGAAAGGAAGGGCCCAACCCTCCGTGCCGGTGACTAGTAACTTACCATCATGGCCATCCAGATTGTCCCACTCACTCACCCTCCTTCTGCAGACCCCTCCAAGTTGGCCGACTTTGGCAGGGAGGTTATCGGTGTCGATCCAGGCAACCTATCTTCATCCGAATTTGCTGAAATCCGCCAGTTGCTCTATAAGGTCCCGATTTTCCACTCTGATACTCTACGACTTTCCCTGATATTATCTTCTTCCAGTACGATGTCCTCCTCTTCCGAAATGCAAACCTTTCTCCCGAGCAGCAGTATGCGTTAACAAAGGTATAGTCCTGGGCGCATGGGCCTCCATCCCTGGACCACAGATCATGGCTGATGCCCGTCCGTCCTGTCATCTTTGCCCGCAGGCATTTGAACCAGAGTCCGAGTCACATGGACATGGAAATTACAAGATCGAGAAGACCGTAAATTCCATCCTCCATTCATACCTGATAACCGTCCCGCGCGTGCCTCAAGTTCAACTTATCGGCAATGGCACCGTCTATAACCACGAGGGCATCGAGAGCATCACACTCAGGCCCACTTCCCACACAACCTTCCACAAGACGGTCGTCTCCCCGGCCGACGAGGCCGCCGGCGTCACGCGCTTTTATCGCTGGCACATGGACGCTGCGCTCTACGATCTCGATCCGCCTAGGGTGACGACGCTGTATGCGATCCATGTCCCACAGGCTCCCCTACAAACTTGCCGCTACGACGATGGCACGGGTGACGTGCTACCCGTCCCGCTCGGTGCGACCGCGTTTATCTCGGGCAAGATCATGTTCGACATCTTGCCACATGAACTCCAGAGCGTCGCAGTCCGCTCTAGAGTGCGTTATGCGCCGCACCCGTACATTTGGATGGCTCCCGTGGCCGCCCATAGCACTGGCCTCGCGATCGAGAGCGAAGGAAAGGAGCGCCCGTTGAGTGACCTCCCGCCATGGGCAGAGGATAAGATCAAGGTGTACCCCGCGGTGCGCTTTCCTTTCCTCACTTCCCTGGCCTGAGATATCTGTAAACTTTTACTGATTCTCTGAACATGGGCAGACATGGAAGAACCCCGTGACTGGCGCGCTACATTTCCAGGTGCACCCCTGTGCTGTGCAAGAGCTACTCATTGACCCACTCCCTGAGGACGCAACGCGCGATGGCGCACTTTACCCTGAGGGCGCCCGCCTCACTGACCTCAAGGAAGTACGTGATCTGGTGTACAGGATGCAGCGGCCCGCCATCGCGCCGAATGTGGGTTTTTCGTTTTTACCATCTCCCATCTTGCCTACGCTAATGACACTACTTCCTCACTTTCGCTAGTTGGTGTATCCTCACGACTGGACGGAGAAGGACCTGATCTTGTTCCATAATCGTGGCATGATGCACACCGTCGTCGGCACGTTCGGACCAGATCAGGTGCGCGTGTTACATCAGTGCCATCTTGCTGCGTCAGATGAACCCGTGGGGCCTACACTGGAGGACGTGAGGCGATATACGTGAGGTAGCGTGTGTATGATCGGCATATATTTGGTGAGGAAGTTGACCCTTTTTCGTCGTGCATGTAACATTAGAAATCCATATACCTAATCGCATATGCGGGCTTTAAGGGTTGACTGGCTGGTCTTTTACTCACTCTGAAGAAAGAACTACGATAGTTGACGTTTTATAACCCACCCCTTCTTCCAGTTGTCTCCAAGTCTGGATGAGATATGGATCGGAGATCTCCACAACGAACTTTCTGAGGATGGGAGGGGTTTGAGGAAATCTTGCGCAGCTTCTATGAGACTGGCACACAGCGCAACATTCGTTTCCCGCTCTGTTTCCTCGTCCGGACCCAGCTGAGGAAGCTTCAGGCGCATGAAGACGTGCTCGACGATAGAACGCAAAACATCAGAGTCGGGATTATCGCTAGCGGGGACATGACTGTTGGTGTAGCGGCAGAGGTTCAAGTCCACGTGTGGTACGCAAGGCTAGGCGTTCGAAGTCTAGTCGCATGGCTGGTTTGGTGGTGTCATGCTGATTTGGCGCAGACGAGGAATCGAACTTCGCAATCACGTTCGCGCTATTTGTATGTTCATAAACCTATCTACCCTTCAATTAGCTTGCTTGCGTGTTTTGGTACAAGTCTTCTCCCCTATCACTTGGTCGCTTGCTTATTGTTCCCGAAAACCCGCTCGGGAGCGAGAGATATTCTCAGCATTACTGTCAGTGACGCGACGAATGGTCGAGGTCGAACTTCGACCCATTACATAATGCGAGCTTGTCCGGTTTTTGGCCGCGCTCTGCAGAGCCAGTACACCTTGGCGTTCCCCTCTTACCCTCCAAAGCTTCCGTTCCCCAATCTCCCTACCCTTGTGTACAAGGTAGCCTGTGCAAGACAATCGATCGACTAATCTGGGTACTTGTGGGGGATTGCTAGTGGGTTGTGCCCGTTCGCGGCTCATGGATCGCGCGTGCGCGTGACCGCGTATGGCGTGCCAGACTCGTGCCAGTCTATGGCTCGTAGTGTCCCATGTGGAAAGAAGGAGGTCGATTTTCATCATTTCGGTGCGCAGTTGAAGTTCCCCATCTCGTACGACTTTGTTCACGCTGCGTTGGCGTGGCAAGAAAATCCAGCCTTTAAGAAGGACGTTTCTCATCCGGCTGTCATCAAATCGATTGATTGTCCCTATATCCCTTCGCCTCGTCTTCCCCTCCTCCCTCCCAGTTGCGACTCCCGTGGTTCGTGTTCTCAGTTGAGGAAAGTCTTTAAGGCGGATGGGGATACACGGTGCGTAGTCGCGACAATGGCTCAGACTCAGACTCAGACTCATGTCAGATCAGGATGAATTTCTAGTATATAGGCAACGACGACAAAGCAAGCAAGAGGAGATACAGTATGTCACAGCAAGAACGACGTACACATGAAAATCGACCCCAGCACCGTCACGGTTTGAGCCGATCCTGTTGTCGGCTCCCTCGCTTCGACGAGTTCGGGTACGACTTCATGATTCTCTGGGCAAATGGCGTCCCACAGAGCCTCAGGTAGGCATCCAGCTCCCTCTGACACCCCTCGAAGACCTGCAGCGTCACTCTCCGCTTCTCCTCAACCTCGGCTGGGCTAACGATGGTGGACGCCTTAGGGAGTTTCTCCTCGTGCCGCTTACACGCATCCGGGCGCGCAAAGAAGTCGGCGCAAAACTTACAAAGGACGCAGATTTCCGGGTGCGCCTCCGACCGTTTACAGTGCCAGATGAAGTTTTCCCACTTGCCGAATCCGGCTCTGGGGCAGACGACGCATCTCAGCACGCACACAATCCCGCGGCCCGCGCTCGCTCTTCCGGCGTGACCATGAGGAGACTTTGATTCCTCTCCTTGATTCCTATGGGAATCCTGAAGCCGTCCTCCGCATCCCTCTCCTCGTCCGCGGCGGTGTTGACAACGTCCTGTTGCCCTACGGCGTTGCCTGTGAGGTCCGTGGTTACACACACCCTCCCCTCGATCCAGGGCAGCTGTCCCTGCGCAGTAGTCCCCACCAATACCTCTTGGTTACTTGGTCCCAGTAGGAATTGGTGATAAACTTCGTGCGCGAATGGGGCCACGAGCTTCCCCCGCTCCGCGTCCCGCCGCCTCGGATTTAGTATTGATCACAACCGGGGTCTCGGTGGCAGGCTTTTGGCGGGCCCTACTTGTGGACTCCGCCGCCCCCAAGACCCCGTCCACACCCGTCCTCCTCTTCTCCTCTTGACCCTCCTGGGCGTGCTGCGCTTATTTATGTTCTTTCCTTTTGTGGAGTCACTGCTAGCCTCTTCTGCATTGCGATGATGCTTCTCGAGAATGGCCCTTGGCAATTCAGGCACGTACGTGTCAGACATCACGTCCTGGCTGGCACCGGTATCCGCGACGCCGAGGGGTATCGCACCGAGTTTGGCCAACCCGTCGTAATGATCGTGTAGGCGAGGGTGAACATATCACTTTCATAGGTGGGAGAACAGAGTATACTCACGACGTTGCGCCAACAGTGTTGGGGAAGTTGAAATATGGGCCCATCATGCGAGTTGCCAGGTGGGCGGATTGGCCGGGTTGGAAGTGCCAGGCCATTTCGGCGTGAGAAGGTGGAGGCGGCTCCGCTGCGGCGGAAGTAGTAAAAACAAAGGGATCCTAAGAAAGAGGTGAAGTTAAGAATACGGGCTGTAACTGAGTGAGTCCCACTCACGTGTTGTGGCTCTGGCGCTGATAGGGTTGGTAGAAGAAGGTTCCCACCCCACGCCGGTACATCGCTTGTCGGCGACTCGGCGATGCAATGATATCCGGGTCTGTGAGCACTTTGTGTAGCGTAATTGAAAGCACAAGCCGAAAGCAAGGAGGAATCTGACTTACGGGGCGTCGGCGCGAGCCAAGCAGCGTTCGAGTTTTACAACACAACGAGGTGAGTCAACGATCTTCAGTCGACGGCCAAGCATAGTGTACTTACGGTGTTCATGTGATTGTGATTGTATTGATTCTATACGTAGGGCGTGTAGCCGTAGTCAGAGTTGAACACCCCAGCACTGGTGGCCTCGAGGCCGCTCAACCTAAACCCAGTCTTGATGGGATCATCAGCCACAGGTGCGATGATCCGATTGAGGTAGTGCGACTGAAATGTGAGCAACCTTTCGTATCGGAGGGGATCTGTGCTCACAGTGAGGGGGCAGGCCGCACCCCCATCGAATGGAAGGGTATCTTGCTGATTATTGCCCGCGACTTGAGACCAAGTAGCCATTTGATCAGAGCCACACGAGAAGGAAGCGTCGGTGGTTGTGTGGAATGGAAACATGTTGTTTCGATGGACAGTTAGAGAGGTACTGGGCTGGTACTGGTGGACGTGTGGGATTACTGTGGGATTTAGGTGCAAAGAGTGGGATTTGTGGAAAGTGATGCGGAGCTACCTACGATACCTTTTAAATGGTGGACGGGGATGGGCCTTCCTCAGAGGGCTCGCTTGAGAGAGTGACGTCCACAGTAAACGAGTAGGCACAATCGCTGTAACGTACGGGCGCTATTGGCATGAGGCGAGTACCCCTTTAAGCTTAAAGGCCTTTTAAGGGTTTGCCCTAAATATGCCCAGCCGTTCACGGTTTAAGACTGAGGTCAGATGCCTTTGTTTGAAACTTTCCTTTCCACCAAAGGATGTGGAGTTCTCAATGTCTCGACACTGGCCCTGTCAAGGGCATTCACACCGTAGGATTACCGGCGGTAATCGTGGTCCTGGTAGTACGTTTGAAATTCCTTCAGCAATATCATACAGGCCAAAATACCAATACCAACGTCTCGAATACAGTCTAATCAAGAGCGGAGGCTCGGAGCAGCTGATGTCAGAAAAATGTACAATAAGTATCATTTGTACATTTTTCGACGCATCTGTCTTCCTTCAAAGGGCAGTGAGTTGCGGGCTCAGCATGTCCTGAACATTGCCACAGGCCAACTGAAGAGTCAACTATACAGTACCTCACTCAGAACTGTATCAAGGTCTGTTCAACTGTTGTTTGCTAAACTTTTAATTGTATGAGTTCAAGTCTCTTTACTCATAAAATATTTTAAAAATATTTATGCAGCCAAATAAGAATCCAAATAAATAAATAAATGATTTATTTTAAATAAAAATTTAGTAAAAATAAAAAACATTAATTGTCCAGTGGAGATCCGAGGCTGCTACACAGCCTCGGGCCAAAGACACGCTTGGGCCAGACCTTGTCACCTTTGTTCCTTTTTCGGCAAAGTGGAGGTCGAAGCTCAAAGACGAGTCGTGTAGGGATTGTCTCCCTTTTACCGATCTGCTGGAATTAAGTAACCATGACCCCCCTGAATGGATCAGAATCAGACATACAGTAAAGGATTTTCTTCAACTCGCTCCTAAGCCCTATGGGTATTGTTAGGTGTGGAATCGTCTCTATGAACTCCACTTGGGCCATCGAGTGCGGGGGCAAAAAGATCGGATAGCCCTCGAGACCATCGACAATCATGGCGGCACGGACGAATGCGTGGAGCAGAGCGGTAAAGTCGCCGAGACTGAGCAGGCAGGCAGAGTAGCACCGAATAGTGCGACCAGACTAACAACGGGTTATACGTCGTGAACAGCACTGCCGAGTCCGGGGGCGGCGCCGGCGGAGGGGAACCAGGCGTACCCATACGCAATGCCTCCGAGAGCAGGAACGCATATGCCGCCCGCCCCACGGTGATATCGTCGCCATCGGCGGAACCGTTGTCGTCGTCGTTGGATGAGCGAGGCGGTGGCGGAGTTTCTAGGGCGTCAAAGTGGGCGGGGAAGCGCTCGTGGTCGCGAATGCTCTTCCTCAGTGGCCCGCCAATCTGTTCCCGACAAACACCGTCGGTGAGCACACTTCGATACGCGTGAAGACCAAGCGGCCTATCCGGGTTTCCTATCTCGACCCCGCCTCCGCCGCGCCTTCGCCCTCGACTAAGGTGGCATTCTGAAGATAGGCCGCAGTGCAGAGGAAGAGCAACTGTGGCTCGATGGGCTCTGGAGCGTCGGGAAGAACAGATGGGTGAACTTTTTGAGGCGTTTCGGCCTCAGATGTATCTCCACCCCCATCGGCGTCACTTGTTCCATCGGGAGGCGCTTGCCCATTCGACTTTTTCTTCCCAACTTGAACCTTTTCCCTCTTGTCGCCCATTCCTGTACTTCGGGGTGTGTGACTACCGTTGCAATGGAGGGAATGGGCCTTACGTCACGCTCGAGCCTCCTTGAGCGCATGCGTGAAATCCTTGACAGCGGCGGAATACTCGTCCCGGAAAGTGAGGACGATGCCCTGTGCCCGTGTACGGAACAACTCGAGTCGCTGGAGATAACCTTTGATGAATTCGTCGAGAACGCAGACCGTAGCAGACTTGGCGAGTTGCCTGCCGCTCCAGTTTAATGGATATTTTCACGAGGATAGAGAGACGAAGACGAACCGAGAGGTATCTTCTTGTGGAAAAGGTGTACAAATTTTGGCATCTGGTGTATTTGGATCTTCAGAAAACCAATGAAGGACACAAGAACAAAGTTTAAGAATGACGCACTAATCTAAGCAGCCATTCTGCGACATCTTCGAACACGCTACCACCCGTGTATTCCGGGATTCCGCCCCGCTCAAGGCAACCTGGTCGGCCATACAGGCCAGAACGCGCTTCAGCATCGCAAGCGCACACGATCGGTGGATCCACATGATACGTCACAATCGCCTGGCAGACGGATTGGGTCTGCCAGGCGGGGGGTGGAAAGTGGCGGAAACGATAATGGAGTGAGGGTAAATCGATGTGAGTCGAGTGCGGAAGAGGCACCACAGCCTGCTATCGCGCGTGATAGAGAAGGGGTGCTGGTGTCGCCGATGAACGTCGCACGTCCTTTGGGCTGAAGTGTGACCGGGTTTTCAAGCGGGCAGCAAGTTCGTTGGACCATCCGTTGCCTTTACAATGCGGTACGAGGCCCTTGATAATGACGGAAAATGAATCAAGGAAGTAGAAGCAGTAACAATAGAGTCCGTTAGTATCACGTCAAAAGTAAAATGGAGGGAAAAAATCGCACGGAGGCTTAGAGTTGCGGGGAATAGCCCCTAGTGATGGAGTTGGAGAGACAGAAGGTGACGTTTTTGAATCGCTCGTGTTGGATGCTCGTCAAGTTGTACAATTACGGGGGCAGAGGTGGTGCGTGGGAGGATGATGATTGACATGGGACATGGATGGTTGGGCAAAGCCTGTTGCCACCGACACGGCGGCCACTCCGTTTCACAACGTTTTTTTTTGAGTCCATTAAAATTAATGTGCGCTTCGGCCATGTAGCACTTCTTGGCTATATACATGCTGTTCTCGTGCTATCAGTACATGTGATCTGACAATGCCGAATTCTACCCCCAAAGCCTGTGGCTTTCGTAGCATAACGTGTGTGTTTGAGACTGTAACGAGCACGGCGTTGACGTGCCAGGTGACTTCGCATTTGAGGATGCAAATGCCTGTTCGTGGACAGCTTTTGAATTGGCGTTTGTCGGGACAAGGTGATTTTGGTAGAGTAGAAGAGGCGGGCACGCAGGGGATGGAGTGGGGACCCCCCCATAGTAGGAGTTAGGGATGATTATCACAAGTTCTCATTCTCATCACATGGGCTGGCGCCCGGCCAACAGCCGTTTGCTGTTGCTGTCACCACCTGTTTTTCGTGTGGGCCTCGATGCTTGGCAGCGCTTTTGGTTCTGCGTGCCTGCGTGTTATGGGGGGAATGATGTACGATTTACTGGAGTTTACGCTGACGTTTCTTCCCGAGATGGCTGCCTGTGCGTCGCGCAGTATGTTGTCTGTTACAGGTAGTTTGTTCACAACCTAAGCGGCTTAAGCATTCATCAAGCAGCAGGATATATAACACTTCATTAAATCAGTATTCATACAAATTCTGGGACAATGTAGCAATCAAGGTGGTAAGTCTGATAGATCCTCCTCACACAATGGCCTTCCACTCAAAATTTGTCCCAAATGCGTCCTGTGATATCCCTTGCCTTTCTGTCGTAGTTCCATCAGTTTCTTCAATATAGGGATCTTGCTTTTCGCAAATGGAGAGCTCTTCCCTGTACGGTACGCAGGCTGCACAAACCCATCAAGTTCAACTTTTGCTGCTCCGGGATGTGCCTTCGACAGCGCAAGCAACACACATACCCTCTCATACTCCGCTTTGTTGTCAAAGAAGAGCTGCCCTGCGAACAGATTCAGCTCTGTTCTTACGTGCGCAGGTGCTGACCACCGTCCTTCCACTGAGTTCGGGATGGAATAGAATGTGAGGTCGGGGAATGACCGCATAGAGAATGTGACTCGTGGAGTGTATACATGTAGCCGGACTTTGTTGCTCTTGCGAATGATGGGAAGCAGCTCGTTCGCTTCGTACGGGCTGATTACGACGATGATGCTGTCCTTCCCCGACCCGCTTGAGAGAATCCAGTTGACCGGGCGGAGAAAATCTGTCAGGGTCACGCCATTGGAATCCTCGGTGACTGTCATAAAATCCGCGGATGCAAGGGGAGTGGGAGACCATTCGATCGTTGAGTCCAGAGCCTTGGCCATATTGATGGGAGCCAAAAGGGGAAATATGTGCGTCAGGGAATCCGGAAGTTTCCCGGTCTCAACAAACTCGCGGATGTCCGCGTGGATCATATGCTCCGCTGGTTTAACTTTCGGAGGGCGCTCTGCGACCCGGACACGCCCTGGCTCAACTTCGTGCTTCACCTCGCGCTCCTGCTCTTCTGCCATCCTGACGTCGACCAACTTCGTAGCGCCAAGTTGTTCCACCCGTTCACTTAACGACGGGATACTGGACATATCTTGGCTCCGAGCCATCTTGGTGCCTGCTGAGATCCAGTACATTTCTTCCAATGTCTGTGATTCAGGTTGCTCCCAGGCACTTCGTAGTACTTCTAAATCCTCAGTTGAGCCATACTCTTCGTATGCGGCAAAACGTTTATGATGGTCGTGACCCTGTCGGGCCCAGTATGGGAGGTAGTGGCGGATCTCTTCACACGTTTCGTGGATGGCCCAGCGAATGACGTCCAGAACCCGGACGCGAGTATCAGGGGAAATTCCATCTGGAATCAGGCCACGGATACGACGGTCAACTTCTCCTGGTGCAAAGAACATCACAGAATGTCCCTTTCCTAGCTGACGCATCCGCATGCAACCTGTGCCCTAGTGAGCTTCCTTTCTCTTTATGTGATTCATGGCCTTACCTTGTACCAACCTGTCCTTCGTGACATTCTGGCCAAGAGTCACGGCTGCGCGGGTGCCTTGGGGAAAGTTGAGATCGGTTCCTCTAGTATGTGCATCGTCGAGGTACACCACGCATCTTTCGAGTTGCTGGTTGAAAGTTGACGAAATGAATGGTTCGATTGTTCCATCTGGTGTGATCACGGTGAGATGGTCCGAGTCGTCAAAGAAGATAGCCGCCGAGACATCTGGTCGGAGGGAGAGCCAGTGTCGTGCAAGTTCTTCGTTCCGAAGTTCCAGCATCTGAGCCCCTACGTCTAATAGCACCCGGATTTCAGGATCTTGCCTGACCACACGTTCCAGGAAAGCTGTCGTCGATTCCCGCTCGCCGTTACCTCCTTTGGTACACTCGTAATGGTCGTTCTGCGGCAAAAGGAGATGATGCAGGACTCGAGCATTTGTATCGAGCACAAAATCTGGATCTTCCTGGGTTATCGATGTGGGTAAGAGGAGGCGGTTATCATTTGTGCCGCTGAAGCCTGTTGTGATGTTCGTCTTCGCTTCCACCAGATCCCAGGCAGATGTCGGAAGTTTTGATGAAAATTCTCGTGCGTATCGTGGGAAGACAACTTGTGACAGGTAGAAATCCACCGCTCTTTTATTCCTCGAGAATAAGGGCACAAGGAACCCATTCACTTGGTTTTCGTCCTCTGTGTTCACCCCTTTGAGTTGGAATAGTTCCGCAGGAAACTCCTTTCCTAACCCAACCCAGGAATTGTATTCGATCTCCGGATCGTCAATCTTCGCCAGCAGCTCAAAGCATGAAAGTACCTCAAGCTTTGTTAAGCCGACATAGTAATAGCTGAGACAAGTTAATGTGATGGCAACATCTGGGTGAGCGAACTCGGCTCTCTGGCTTGGAATATCCTGCCTTCATAGTCAGTGACCACCTGCTACTAGGTTGTTACAACGAACCTTAGCTCTGTACGGGACAGCTAACAAGGTCCTGCTGGGATCAAGGCCATAATCTACTCTCCAGCGTCGATCTTTAAGCACATAGCCAAGAATCCCTTCACCGTCCATCAGAAGCCCACGGAGTAGGAGAATTCCGTTGAACAAGCTCGCTCCCGCACAGTGTGAGTGAATCAAGTCGTGATCCACGTCCGAGACCTCCCGTTGAGACATGAAGCGGCGAGCAGCTGACTGAATCTGAGGTGGGAGAGTATCAAGTGGGAGGTTGGATAGCTTGCCTTGGAGGGCGTCGTCAATGATGAATGAGGATATCCGTTGATTGATAGCTAAGTCAAGTATGCGAATATTTGGGAATCCTCCGAGTCCGAGGCTTGTATCAACCGCAAACATTGTCGGCATTGTCTGAAGCTTGTCATATAAATTCATAGCGTGTGCTTGCAGTCGGCCGAGCACTTGTTGTATTATGGACCATCGATTGGGGTGATCATCGACAGGAATCTTCTCTCCTGCTGTGTAGATGAGTTGATACCGCACATGGAGAACTTCATCGCTCTCATCGATCACGTCACGCGACAATTTGGCCACCCAGTCTTGTAACGCCCGTAGTTCATTAGTTATTGAATGTTCGTCACTGTCTTCTCCCGAGGTTGAAGGAGTTTGATCGGTCTTGCGAAGGGCGTCACATGGTGGGAGCCGTGGGGCACGGATCTGAGGCGGCAGCCCAGGGCGGCGATGGGAGGACACCGCTGCACTTGGCATCGGAATGGGGCCCGTGGCCGCTGCCACCGGCTCGTCTGATATAGCACTTTGGTGTGGAAATAGGAGACTATTGATGTTCATCAGTTTCAGAGAAAGTATGTGTTCAGGCTGGACAACCAGAACTCCACCCTTAGCGACACATCGTTCGAAAAGACCTCCGATTGTTCTAACTAGAGAGGTATTCATGTGGAGACTGCGAGAGATTGGGACATAGAAGATAGGCCGATTAGCCAGGCCTGCCAGTCGGCTAACGAGTAATTCGAACATCTGATTTGCGAGAGGCTTGAGAGTCACGACTCTCACAAGGTCTGAGCCATTGGCAAGAGTCGAAGCAACGAGGGGTAAAATGACAGATGACTTTCCCTCTCCCATATTCAGTTGAAGGGATATGTTCCGCCTGGAGGTTGGAGAAATCATTTCGGAGGCAACAGCTACCTGGACTGGGCGAGCCACGAAATTCGCATCAATCTGTTTACAGGTGTCAAATTTGTGTCTCTACTACAATAACAGGGTAACGGACGAACCTGGACCAACAACCAGTCGGGGGTAGATTCGGCCGGCATGTCGTTGCAGACGGCCCCCATTTCCAGAAGAAGTTTATCATATCCCTGTGTAGTAGAAAGCTGTAACAGGTGTCGAGACTGCTGGTATTTGACAAAAGAGACAGCATAGCGTGTAATTATGGATTTCCACCGCTCAGGGAGTATGCTGATGCGATTTTGGGACAATTGACCAAGTATGTTACGGGGCGTCATCCGGGGCCAGAGGCCGGCTATGCGGCTGGTTTCCTCCACGTTTTGAGACGGCATGCAAATTGCAGAAATTTCGGAGAATAATTTGTCTTTCCTGTGAGAACACCCTTTGTAATAGAGAAGCAATGCGTCGTGCGAAGGCACTGATCCTCGCTCGATTAGGGAGCCATCCTGTCTCATCAGCTCGTGATGACTTTTTCTTAATTCATTTCCGTAGAGCTGTAGCAGAGGCTGGCTAGAAGTCCGGAGCTCTTCAACAAGATTTCCGAGGCTATTGGATCCGGCCCAAGGGGAGAGTCCTTCCATGGTTGCACTGCTAGTAGATGGATGGCCCAACGGGGGAAAAGGCTCTCCGGCTGGTGGTGTGATTGTGCTATTAGTCCGAGATGCCAATACATCTCGAAGTAAGTATGATGGTGTGTTCGAGCCGCCAGTGTATGGTTGAAGTGATTGTAGGTATGACACGGTGGTGGGTATCAAGATATTTTCATAATGCTGCACGATGCCCTGTAGCTGCAATATGTGCCCTCTGAGTTGGGTATTCCTAGACATTGACCGGATATATTCCTTGGTTATTCGCTTGCAATCAGATTCTTCGAACCACTGTTCATTGGGGTCTACAGATGAATAGACTGGCCACTGTTGTAATATAGATTGTGCAACTAATGACGACTGTACGCTGATGGCAGCGTTGTATTCACGTGTCCTTCTCAGCAAGGTGTAGATTGAAGACTTCGGCCGGGCTGATCGGGATATCAAGTTCGTGAGACGCGTGAGTTGTGGGGCTAGCCCATCCAAGAGGTCATAAAAAACGTATGGCGGAGGGCTGAGGTCTCGACATCGTTCGTCCAGAGCAAAGATGATTATAAATGGGACGACATTCAAATGCCCGCGCCTAGACAGGCTGAAAGCTGCTGCTGAGAGGGAGAAAGACAACTCAATTGATAACTCTCTACGGTTTCGATTGACCGAGTTGCGGCAGAGGTCATAGATCGCGAGCCAGTCCCGTGCGGGATTAAATTCGACCCAGTATCGACTATATCGCAGCGAGAGACCTCTGCCAGCAGGGCCAAGTGAACCCCATGAATAATTCATGAGATCCCAAAGTTGGGGCAACGTGTTGTCGAGAGAAGGCCGATTGTTCCGTATGGACCATGACGTTTGGAAGGCTACTTGCTCACCAGCTCCATTGGAAACTCCCCTTGAGCCGTACTTGGCGTCGCATGGGGGTGATGACGCCTCTGGGATATGCAAGTCTGATGGATAATATAACTTATTGCGATAGGCTGCTCGGCGGTTCAGAGAATCTTGATGGTGTTTAGGGGATTCTGAAAACACAGTGGGTGAATCATAGAGGACTTCTAATGCTTGCGCATGGTCAAGAATGGTGCGTGCATTGCGGCAAAAGTCGTGGTGTTGTGAGAGTCCTGGGAGATCTTTCCACTCCACTCTGGCTATCATCTGATCCATTTTAACATTCAAGCCGACCCAGTTGATTGTTGGTGATAAGGCACCAATCAGTTTTAACAGGCCTGCCGCGTGGTGGTCGAGCCTCTGAAAGGATGTGCAAGCAGCACCTCGTAATATGTAAAGGGCCTCTTCAGTTCCCGTGTGATTGAGCAATGGATCAGGAAGACAGTGACTGGTGAGCGCATGCAAATAGCATTGGTAAAGTGTCCTATTCAGATTTGCATTACTTATGAGTCGTCCAAGGTCAGTGTCGATCGTATATTCGTGCCAACCAACATGCCGTGCGGATGAATAGGATATGGAAACGCTGGTGAAGTCTCCTTCTGTCCGAAAATCGATCTCCCCTTGTGGGATGATTACCCTTCGTGGAAGCAAAGCCGCTCCGGGGCTGGTAGGGCTGGGGCACAGGATAAGTTTGTTTCTCAGGCCAAACAATGTTCCACATGATTGGGCCTTGTCAATAACATATCCGGGCATGTCTCGACACTCGAGCTCCTCGCTCGTGTTGACAAAAAACGATAGGCGGAACCGAGGAAGGGAAACTTCTAGCGTCCGGCCCGCGGCGGTGTGCATAGCAATGATATCCGTTGGGGATTCTAATGGAGACAGCAGGCCAGAAACCACATCAAAGGTGCTCGAACGGATATCTATGAGTTGTGTCAGGGAATTGCCCTGAGAAGGTTTCTCGAGCACGATGCGGGTGTTTATACCCGGTTTTTGCACATAGAGCCTCCAGTTAGAAGGTCCGGAGATCCATTGTGATTCAATTGGACGGAATTCGAGCTCGCCGGTGCTCAGGTCGAGCCAGTGGACGTAATCATGAACAAAATGTGCAGGAAAATCGCCCGAGAATATCGACCGCGGAATTAGCTGTAAGGTTTGCGACTCTCCCGGCTTCTGTGCTTTCAGAATCAATTCCCCATTCTTCCAAGAGAAAAGGATCTATAGTTTGTCTTGAGTACAGAACGTGATAAGAAGACAAAAAGAGGCAGTAATTCACCCTATACCCGGACACAGTAGACCGACTAATATAATCCACTCCGGGGATGTCAGCAGGAACCACTTCAACAATTCTCTGAGACCACCTCAGGAAAGGTTCGAAAGACAAGAGAAAATTTACGTGGGTAACTCACCTCGTGGAATACACTTGTATATGTGGAGTGTTCCATTATCTCTTGCGGAAGCCCCCCCAATCGCTTTCCGTCGATTAGTAGTTTTCCAGTCAGTAAGTCGTAATGTACTTTCTGCCCTCCCTGCGTTAGACACGATATCCACCGAGAATTCGGCTTGGGAAGCGCATGCCAACTAGAGGCGTCGTCCCGATGATAACCTGCCCACAATCGTGAAAGAGCGACATCGTAGGCACCCCCATGCAACAGTTCAGCATGTCCACTCTCGGGTGGAGTAGACTGGCTAAAAATGGGCTCCAGGTTATGCAGTAGTCTAGAATGGCGATGAAGCATGCGATCGTAATAAACTCTTTGGAGATATTCAGCTCCGGAGGATATGTGGAGATTTGCATGATCATGGACGATAACCGCACATTGCATAGCAACAGAAAAGTCTTCCTCACTGGAGAGGGTAGCGGGGATGTGCTCTTGACACACATCAAATGTTGAAAAGCAAGTTGCAGCGACCATACACAATCGACGTCGGATGCCTGTGCGGGATGTTTCATCTTCCGTCGAGTCCAACTGCCTACGTATTTCACCTATCCATCGATACGACGCAGCACGAGCCTCCCGCAACAGCGTACAAGCTTGCAACGCAATAACTGGGTCCATGGTCGAGGCCAAAAGACGGCTGCAGATAAGAGCTTGTGGACAGATGAGACCAGAATGAGGGCCGAAGGAATCTTACGTACCTATTGTTCGTACTGTGACCTCCTCTTGCCAGTTGGCCTGTATTGTCAGAAGAAGTGAAGCCAACCCACGTAGGAGGGCATCTCCGAAGTTGGAAACGTTAAGATCCACATGCCACTCGCGAGTGCCGTTTGACAAAGGTCCAAGTTGCCAAGCTGCATGAGTAATCAAGGTGTGCACTTCTTCGCGACTAAATGAAAGAGATAGTGATGCGAGTTCCCTCACGATGTTAAACCACTGTAAACGTGGGCCGCAGCGCAACCCTGAAAATGCAAGAAATTCATGGAGGTTCATTTCGTCAGGACAATCGGCTTGAGCTGCGATAATAGCATTTGGTGCGTGTTGAGTGCCGGACACGAAAGGATGGAGACTGCTGTATGGGGTTGACTCGGGAATTGAAGGTGTGCAGAGCTTTGCGGAATTGGATCCAGAGAATGACGTCATCGCAAAGGAGTTACGAAAACGGTCAAATAGCCCAAATAACCGTCCTCTTACTCCTGTATCAATGACATCTGGAGTACAAACGGTGCCGGGGCCACCCGGGTTAGAAAAAGCAACAGCTACTCGATGAAATTCCTGACGCTTTGCTACCAGAGACTGCAGGATAGGAAAGGCACCTAAGAAATGGGTAGACCAAGAAGACAGATCTTTTGAGGTGGTGAAGGAAGAGAATCCGACATCGGTGAGAATCATGTAAGTTATATCACGCCAGGCAGAAAACGCTCGGGGCGGAGATAGCTCAAACGCAACAACCTGTGCGGGTACAGCAAGGAGAAAGGACCGTTCAAGCGCGGGATCGTCGATTAAATTATCATCCAGGTCTAGGGTAACTCGTAAGAGCGATTTCAACTTCTCGTACCGGGAACGTGGTTTATTACGTTCCGTCACTGGTGCTCTTCTAACCCGCGTGCTGATCCTATCATTAAGATGTTGGAGATCCTTGGAAGCACGAAGGTACTTTGCCGCGAAACAGGAATCATTAAAGCTATTGGAAAAGATCGATGTGACGCCCAGAGCTTCTTTGTGACGTCCACTGAGATACTCTTCGATATTCAAGGCACGTTTCAAGTCGGATGATCGATGAAGGAGTATGCAATGGAGGAAGTCGGAAGGAATCTCGGGAGAATATTCCTTCAATAAGGGACACTGATGGATTGAGATTCTATCCAGAGCCACCCAAAGATCCATGATGGTCAGAATCATTATCGAATTATCCTCGGGGTTGGCATCGTAAAGACCTGTCGCACCAGTGCAGTATTGCTGGATACACGAAACAATCACCCCCGAAGCATCGTCGTTGCTTCTGTATGTGGCAGCCCACCGTTCCAAATTCCTCTCGACAGACAACTCGAAATCTGCGATTGCAGTGCGCCGATCTACGGCAATTGCATTTTCAAGTCGGCCATTCGTAAATTGAGTGAAATCGTATACGTCGCAGAGACGTGGTGCATGTGAAGGGATGAACTGACTCAGTGATGAAGTAGGTAAGGCAGTGCCAAGCGCCTCCATAAGGTACTTGTACGAGTTGTTAAGTGAAATGTGTGCATCCGCGACAAAATCGAGTGCGTTGAACAGTGCCGTAGGATTGGTCGACTCGACAGCTTGGAACGTGGTCCATCTCTCTGAAAGAAGTGCCTCGGTTTCGTTTGCGGCATCGTGAACGATTTGATAGATGTCACGTGATATACCGGGCCCTAATTTTGTAAGACGCCGAGCCATTTTGACTCTCATGACATAGAGTAACTCGCTTGGGAAATCTCGGCGAACGCAAATCCGCAGAAGATGGGCGTGAAAGAAGAGGATGAAAAGCTTGTAAATATTGGTAGAGCTGAGGGAGGACTGAAGGGAGACTCTGAGGACGAGCCATAATGGGGATCTTCGCCAGGCCCGGAACCTGTCCTCGAAGACCGACCGTGGGAATCTTTGCTGGAGCTTGTAACCGCCCTGCATCCACAGCCATCGAAGCAACTTTCCTGGCCACTTCCCTCCCCACGATTGGTATGAATATACGACTTCGTCTCCTATGCGTTTTGTGATGTACTCCGCAACTGCCGGCTGGCCATATCCCCTGAGGATTCCAACCAATAGCTCCAATATGTAGCCAGGATGGGCACTGGCGTCATCACGCTGCCAGGGAGGAGGAAGGCGATCACCATCCATTTGGACGAGGAAAGAAGAAAGCTCGCGGAGAAAGCATTCGTCCATGAAAGTATCTGCAGGGATCTGGATTGCACGTCCGGGATATGTGCACAGCAGCTTTCCCTCGGCCTCCATCACGGCGCTACTCAGTGGCAAGACTTCAAACACTTCAAGTTGAACGGAGTTGACGGCGGAAAGCCGGCGCACAATGAGAGCGGCATTCTGAGCCCGAATATGAATACAAAAGACGTCTAATGAAGAGTGTTTGACTCAAAAGGCAGAACAAAGCGCGAAACTAATTGTACGTACCTCCGATGCACATATCTGACAACACGCGCTGGAGGCCAACCTCGTTGAATGGGGCTCTTGCAGCGCGACGGGCCAGTTCCATCATCTTGATCATTTGCGTCCACAAAGGGCCTTCTGCAGGAGGGAGGAATTGAAGGAAGTTTTGTGCGGCTTCTATGAGACTGTCACATAGGACCACATTCGTTTTCTGCTCCTTCCATTCGCCTGGGTGTGTCTGAGGAAGCTTCAGGGGCATAAAGACGTGGTCAATGACCGAGCGCAAAATGTCGAAATTGAGATAATCGGGGGCGAAGATGGACATGACTGGCGAAAATGGGGGTGTAGACTGGTCAGTGATGCAGTAAAAGGCAGAGGGTTCATGTATTTACACGTGTCGTCCTCGAGGACGTTGTCTGACCTGCCGAACCTGCCGAAAGAGGAACAGCACGTCACGCCGTCGGAACGGGAATGCATAAATTAAATCCGAAGATCTGAGCACTCACCGAAAAATGTATTCGCATGTCGTGAAACAGCGTGAAGTTACACGTTCCAAGTTAAGGCGTTACTAAGGCGTACGGTCGGAAGCCGGGCCGTGACTCAGCCGGGCCGTAGACACGCCGGTTCAACCAATTTTCTACTTTCCTCTCCTCTTTGTCTTGAGCAGCGTTGTTTCGATGTGGCCGCTACTACTTTTTATCTCCCACCCTACTTCCCCTTCTTGGACACATCCTCTTCCTATATTTCTATGACCAGGAAGGCGCACATGCGTCCTGAGCTTTCCTTTTCTCTATTTTCTGCCCACCCATGTCACTTACCGTCCGACATTGTAGAACCGCTGTGTACATTAATTGCCTCGCTCTTTCACTACTTGCCACCTTCTGCGCGACGCACTGGCGCCCATGACCCCTTCTCCCTTTCTCCTCCGTCACTCTCGTCCCTGCTCTCCATACCTCGACACTAATCCCTCGCGCTCATCTTCAAGTTGTGCACCGGTCGTCTCCATCTCTCTATATTTGACTTCCAACTTTTCATCTCTCTTTCCTTCCCCAATCTCTCTCGCTCGACCTCGTTCTGTAAGACTGTCGCCTTCACTGTCTCCTCGCCTCTCCAGATCTCTCCTTCCACTTCTCTTGTCCACCTTTTCTCTATTCTCTGCTCCATGCATCATTCTGGGGTGTCGTTGCAGCACTACTATCTACGTGGTCGTTAGTTGAGGTTCCTCTGACCGCGCGCTTACCCACGTTCTACAACAGAGCGTGCTTTCATGCTTTCTTTACTTTTTGCCCGTATTTATTCTCTCGCATGAAGCGTACATTGTATCATTGTCCCGTATAGGCAACACATATTTTCTCGCGCATACCCTTGCCCACAGATACTGAGCATACATTGTCTTAAACATAGGACGATCCACCACCCAATTCAAGAGACGACGGAGTGGAGGACGAGGATGAGGGTCGGACGACGACTAGCTTCTCGGGCGCATTGTGTCCTATGCGCGCTGCCGCCACGCGACCGGTGCAGGGGTGACCCGCGCGCTATCCAACGCCCCAGCGGGTCAATATCACCGTAAGCGAAGGCGCAGGGGACGGCGAAGGTATCGCGTCGCACGACAGTGTGGACGACGCCAGCGTCAGAGTGGTGCGAGGCAGACGAAGTCATCGATGGCGACAGCGGGTCGAATAATGTTCCGGGAACGGTGAGAATAGGTCCTTCGACAGGAACAGGAGAGGGAGAAGAATGCATCCAGTGTGCACCTGATGGTAAGCATTCTATCAAGCGAGTTGCCGTTCCCGTGCCTACCTACAGTAGCGCAAGCGTGCGTCTACGAGCACCGAAGGGGGAGGTGAACGAATAACCCCATGTCCGTCGATGACCGTGACGGCACAGCTGAATATGCGAAGTGGAGCAGAGTGGCAAAAGTTGGTGAGCGTGAGTAGGCAGATCAGCACAGAGAAGTGGGACCCCACCAGTGTCATGAACAGTATTGTGGGGTATTACCGCGTAGTCTCAAAAGTATGACCGCCTTCATCCGCGTTAGTACAGTCGTACCATTGGAAAACGCTTTCGTATTCGACGTTTGCTTCCCGTCTTCCTTTCCTTTATTTGGTGGGGCGTGACTGCCATTGTGATGGTAAAAACGCGCCTTGCGTAAAGCTTCGGCTTCATTAATTATTAACGGCGTAGGTGAGGCCTTTGACAGCGGTGGAATTACTCGTCCCGGCCAGTGCAGGCCAGCCCCGGAAATATAACTCCAGTTATCGAGGACAGTCCTTGAAAAGTTCGTCGAGAACGCAAGTCGTAGTAGCCTCACCGAGTTGCCTGTCGTCGCCAGGTGGATGGAGACTGTGAAAAGGCCATATCCTCCCGTCGAAAAAGTGGACATTTTTAGCGTCTGGGTCATCTCGATCTTTAAGAGGACAATGACAAATTTTAAGAATGACGCACCAAGAGAAGACATTCTGCGATATCTTCGAACACACTGCCACCCTGTATTCCATCACGCTCGAGGCAACCGAGTCGGCCAAACAGGTCAGAGCGAGCTTCGGAATCGCAAGCGCACACAATCGGTGGATCGGCATCGTAGGCGATAAACAAGCAGCAGGACTGATCTGCAAGGCGGGGAGCGGGGAGCGGCGGATGATATGGCCGGTGATGGCAAATCGAAGTGGGTCGAGTGGGGAAGAGACTCCACGGCCCGCTATCGCGCATTATAGAGAACGGGTGGTGGTGGCGTCGATGATGCACGTAATTTGGGCTGAAGTGTGACCGGGTCCAGATTGAGGACAACGAGTAATTGAACACAGGAGTTCTGAGGTAGTCGAAGCTACGGACCTTATTCTCTCTGTTGAGGAAGGCGCCCAAGGATAAAGGGGGACCCACCGATCCCATTACCACTTTTGGCCCAAGTGCGTCATCTTCAGTGAAGTCTAGTGTCTCTGGTCTCTGGTGGTATTGTGGGTTCGACTCGGAGGAGAGTTTATGGCGGGCGGCGGGTGATAGTGTTATGTAATCATGGTGCCGTTCCGTTGTAAATATGTACCTTCACTTCACCAAAAGCGTCGCACTATCGTCTGTTCTCGCCCCACCTAGTCCACTCGTGCGTATCATTGCGTAGCCCTTTCTCCGCCTTCCTTACGTCGCATTATCCAGGACATCTCGACATGGACCAGAATGCCGCTCTCGAGGCTCTCGAGGCCAACAACGTGGAGGCTTGCACGAACCACAAGCTTGCACATTCGAAAGATGAGAATTACCGAGCATGCGTGTCCATCGGGGCGGATTACTTACGTGAAATTTAGCGACCCCGACGCTCTACGGCCTGAACTACAAACCCGCCAACAAAAAAAAAAGGAAAAAGAGTTGCCCTTCTGCGGACTCAGAGTCTCAGACTCGAGTCTGTGTTGATCGAGCGCTGCTACTGGACTGTCCAGGTACTCCCCGGAGAAAACTTAGAATGACCTCATCCTCATTACGGTTGGCTTTATGAGACCCATCAAGTGAGTGCGTCCATTTCGATTCAATGTAGACACCATGTACGCCCAGCTGCCCTATAATTTTATGAAGGGTGCTACCGTATTGTACCACCCGGAGATTAGTTGGTTTTCCTTAATTCGGACGTGCATCCTTAGTTCTTGTTCTCGTTTCCAGGCCCTGGGTCAAGTTTTGTCTATAATCACCATACATAACACATAACAGATGTCGACGTTGGGCCATCCTATCTGCCTTGAAAAAAATTTTAGAATAGGCTTGATTAATATTGTGGTGATACAGATGAAATGTACTTAAATTAACAAAACAAGATAGATGCATGCATCTGATTAAACAGCGGCTCCGTTTCTCCTTGTTGGAGGAAACTTACGTGCATGCACAAGTAATAATTAATAATTAATTAATTCCACGTCTCCCTAACGCAACGCAACATCACGCGGACAACCAACTGCATCACATGACCACTACAACACCTTCACCGTCATGTCATTATTCTTCAGCAGCCGTCACTCGACTCCGACAGAGCCACGCTCTCAAGCTCTATCAACCACACTGCAGCAACCCACGTCAGCACAACCTCGATGTGAGGACCATGCAACGGAATATTGATCTGCAGTGGCCTCGCCTTTCCCTTACAAAAGCTCCCCACGCCATCGCCGCACGCGGAAGAGGCGGTCGAGGTCGAGGTCGACGACGGCGAAGACGTGAGCTCCCGCTTCTCGAGCGCATTCTATTGTGAGCGTGCCCGCTGGCGCTCCGCAACGGGTGCGAGGATGATCCGCGCGCAATCGAGTGACTCGCCAAGGTCAATATTGCCTTGAAGCGCGGGCGCGGGAGATGCCGACGGTGTGGGGGGGTACCAGAGCCAAGCAGAATGTGAGGTAGATGAAGATGTCGATGGCGAGAGCGGGTCGAACAATGTCCCAGGAGTCTGGAGGAGAAGCGCTTTAACCGGCGGAGGGGAAGTGGGAGAGGAGGGAGCAGCACGAGGCGAAGAAGTGCGTTGCGGGGGTGCCTCGATGGCTAGCTTGTCGTTGGGCGTGTTGCTATTCCCGTGCCGGGTGAGAGCGCGGGCCCGAGAATGGGCCTGGGTGCCGACGCGCAAGCCGCCCGCAAGTCTCTCGAGCGTCTCTACGAACTCCACTTGGGCCATCGAACGCGGGGGTGGAAAGATCGGATAACCCTCGAGACCATCGACAACCGTGGCGGCACGGACGAACGCGCGGAGTAGAGCGGTAAAGTCGCTGAGAATGAGCAGGCAGAGTAGCACCGAATAGTGTGACTCGACTAACAACGGGTGGTACTTCGGGAATAGCACTGCCGAGTCCTGGGTCGGAGTCCTGGGTTGGCGCCGGGGGAGGGAACCTAGCACACCCGGACAAAATGCCTCCGAGAGCAGGAACGCATACGCCGCCTACTCCACGATGCTATCATCACCATCGGCGGAAGGGTTGTCGTTGCTGGATGAGCGAGGCAGTGCCAGAGTTTCTCGGGCTTCAAAGTAGGCGAGGAAGCGCTCGTGGCTGTGAATGTCCTTCCTCAATGACCCTGCCAATCTGTTCCCCAAAAACACCGTCGGCGAACACACCTCGATACGCGTGATGATCGAGTGGCCTATCTGGGCTTCCTATCTCGACCCCGCCGTAGTGCCCGTTCTGGATGTAACGCGGATGGAGCTCCGCCGCACCTTCGCCCGAGATTCTCTTCTGAAGGCTTTCAAGTCTCAAAATCCTCTCCTCGACTAAGAAGATGGCATACTGAAAATAGGCCACAGTACGGAGGAAGTGCAACTGTGGCCCGATGGGCTTTGGAGCGTCGGGAAGAACAGATGGGTGGACTTTTTAACGTGTTTCGGCCTCAGAGGTATCACCGCCCCCATTGGCGTCACTTGTTCCTTCGGAAGGTGCTTGCCCGTTCCACTTTTTCTTCCTAACTTTCTTCTTGTCGCCCTTTCCTGTACATTGGGGGGTGTGACTACCGTTGCGATGGAAGGAGCGGACTGCCTTGCGTCACGCTCGAGCCTCCCTGAGCGCATGCGTGAAGCCTTTCACAGCCGCGGAATGCTTGTCCTGGAACGTGAGGACAATGCCCCGTGCACGGAACAACTCGAGTCGCTGGAGATAAGCCTTGATGAATTCGTCGAGAACGCGGGCGCAGCACACTTGGCGAGTTGCCTGCCGTCTCCAGTTGGATGGAAAATATCACGAGGATAGAGAGACGAAGTCAAACCGATCTCGTGGAAAAAGTGTACATATTTGGCGTCTGGATTATTTGGATCCTCAGAAAACCAGTGAAGGACACAAGGAAAAGGATTAAGAATGACGCACCAAAAAAAGCAGCCATTCTGCGACATCGTCGAACAGACTACCATCCGGTATTCCGGTATTCCACCACGCTCCGAGTCGAGGCAACCTAGTCAGCCATACAGGCCAGAGAGAGCTTCAGCATCGCAAGCGCACACGATCGGTGGATCCACACGATACGTCACAATCAACCAGCAGACGGATTGGGTCTGCCAGGTGGGGAGCGGAAAGTGGTGGAAACGATAACGGAGTGAGGGTAAATCGAAGTGGGTCGAGTGCGGAAGAGACACCACAGCTTGCAATTGCGCGTGATACAGAAGGGGTGGTGTCGATGATGCACGTCGCACGTCATTTGGGCTGAAGTGTGACCGGGATTTTCAAGCGGGAAGCAAGTCCGTTGGACCATCCGTTGCCTTTACGATGCTGTACGAGGCCCTTAATAGTGACAGAAAAGGATCAAGGAGAAGCAGTAACGAATATGGTCCGTTAATATCATGTCAAAAGTAAAACGGAGAAAAAAATCGCACGGAGACTTAGAGTCGCGGAGAATAGCCCTTAGTGACGGAGTAGGAGAAAGGGAGAAGGGGACGTTTTGAAGCGTTCGTGTTGAATGCTCTTCAAGTGGTACAATTACAGAGGTGGTGCGTCTCAGTGGAAGGATGAGGATGGTTGAGTACGTTGAGTACTTGAGTAAGCCTGGCTGCTGGCTTGCCACGGCCCTTCCCTTTCACGACACGTATACGGCAAAAGCGCATAAGCATTCATCAATATTCATCAAGCAGCAGTCTATATAACAGTTCGTTAAACCAGTACTCATACAATTTCTGGGACAATGTGACAATCAAGGTGGTAAGCTATGCTACGTCCGATAGATCCTCCTCACATAATGGCTTTCCACTCAAAATTTGTCCCAAATGCGTCCTGTGGTATCCCTTGCCTTTCTGTCGCAGTTCTATCAGTTTCTTCAATATAGGGATCTTGCTTTTTGCAAATGGAGAGTCCTTCCCCGTACGGTACGCAGGCAGCACAAACCCATCAAGTTCGACTTTATCTGCTCCGGGATGTGCCTTCGACAGTGCGAGCAACACACATAGCCTCTCGTACTCCGCTTTGTTGTCAAAGAAGAGCTGCCCTGCGAACAGATTCAGCTCTGTTCTTACGTGTGCAGGCGCTGACCACCGTCCTTCCACTGAGTTCGGGATGGAATGGAAAGTGAGGTCGGGGAATGACAGCATAGAGAATGCGACTTGTGGAGCATACATATGTAGCCGGACTTTGTTGCTCTTGCGAATGATAGGAAGCAGCTCGTTCGCTTCGTATGGGCTGATTACGACGACGATGCTGTCCTTCCCCGACCCGCTCGAGAGAATCCAGTTGACCGGGCGGAGAAAATCAGTCAGGGTCATGCCATTGGAATCCTCGGTGACTGTGATAAAATCCGCTGATGCAAGGGGAGTGGGAGACCATTCGATCGTTGAGTCCAGAGCCTTGGCCATATTGATGGGAGCCAAGAGTGGGGATATGTGGGTCGGGGGCTCCGGAAGTTTCCCGGTCTCAACAAACTCGCGGATGTCCGCGTGGATCATATGCTGCGCTGGTCGAACTTTTAGAGGACGCTCTACAACAAGCGCTGTCTCAACTTCGTGGTTCACCTCGCGCTCCTGTTCCTCTGCCATGCTGACATCGACCAACTTCGTAGCGCCAAGTCGTTCGATCCGTTCACTTAGCAAAGGGATACGGTATATATCTTGGCTCCG
>QFFA01000073.1:0-69603 GCA_003316565.1 Russula foetens
CTGTTTAGCGTTTCAGCATACCAACAAGATCAATAAGTCCCACAAGTCCACAAGATCCCGTTAATTGTACATGAAGTACAGTATTATCAAATAGTCACGATGGGGCCTTCAAGCTATAGTCCTAATTGTCCATTTCATCTATGAAGGAGGCATGCGAGTACGACTCGGTACGATGGAAGAACCAAAACATTGAGGTGGCCCATACAGTATATGACGAGAAGGTGCGCACACATGCTGCAGAATCTTGCTGAATTATCGTGGATGTCATGACCAGGTTCTGGCTGTACGACCCACACACCGACCCACGCTCAGGCTGTATTGTCAATTTGTCATTCAATTTATCGCATGGAACAGGCCAGCATGCAAGCATAAATGGATAATACCGATCACAAAAGGTAGGTGTGTGTGCTGCTTATTGTCTCAAGGCATGCCTTGCATTCTGTCGAAGTTTGACTAGCCTGTCCGACAGTGTCTGGAACAGACATAGTATCACGCCGATCATATTTGGTCTGCCATCGAGGGTTGGAACAAATGCACTTGCAGCACATCCCATCAGTACAACAAAGGTCACTGGGGTCGTAGAACTGAGTGGCCTCGGAATGGAAAACGCTGACACAGTACACCTCGAGTACCGCGAACAGTCATCCAGGTCAACTTCAGGCTGCAAAATATCCGAATTGGGGCTTAGTGCAGGCCCATCGTTACAACATATGCACATAGTACATAGGTTATAGGTATGTATCTGTCATCTGCATTTTGTTGATGCTACATCATGGCGTGAGATCGGAATATTGTGATGGATTCTTATGACGACGCCGCTTAGTACATTTGCTTTCCAAATGGAAGATGCGTTAGACCCTTAGTACAACCTACTATCGAAAGTTCGTGGACTGCAAAGCTGATAGCCCTAGTCGGACATCACGACCCGGATGTGTCGCCTACCGCCTGCCATCTTCTGAATCTGTTGAGAGGACAGCAAGGGTAGTCTGCCACAAGAATGTGAGGCGGTTCACCTCTGATCGTACTTTCTTATCCAACCGTCCCAAATTTGGCCGTAGCAGTTAATTGTTTCGACAATAGGACTAGAAAGTGTCATGATAGGTTTATAATGATCTCACCAAGGCATGTCATCGCTGTTGACACAACCCCGAAATCAACACAAGCGTCGTTGACAACAATTTTATGACCTTGGGATTACTAGAAACGAACTTTCTTCTTTTTTACGCGCCTGGTGGTACGGAAGTATTGCATCGGATTCACGCCCTTCCACGGGTCCATCCTAGAGGACTATAGTAACAATCAAGATCAAGTTGACTGATTACTACCGACGGTTCTCTTCTGGCGCGGCAGTCTCGGACTCACGTGATTGTTTCCACTTACTTTTAGTAAACCGAGTCAAAGACGCAGTCCCATTAGTCCACGAGATCGAGAAGAGCGGTGTAAAACGGACTGAGGGCCCGGCCGCTTTCTAGACGTGACGTCGCGTGTCGTCATCGACTACCGTAGAAACGACAAAACGTAGTAAAATGGGGTTTCAGAACGCAGCGCCGCAAGGAAGTAGCCCCGAAGGAGCGCAGGTCGGCAGGTCGTCTCGTGCCGTGCGGACTGTGCCACGCAAGCAACGCGCTCGAGTTTACCCGGAAGAATTCGAACATGGCGAGCACCGAGTCCCCCGCAATGCTGGAGAGAGATGTCCAGTATCCTTCTCCGTGAGAGGAGACGACATATCCCTGATGGATCGTTTTGAGTGCGTACGGCGGATGACCAAACGTCGAGGTCCTCGACTTCGTTTATTTTCGCTGATGACTTGGTGCGACTTCCTTTCCCAAACGCCAAACGCAACACCCAAAGGTCGATCAACCGCGCCTTGCGTTGTTCGTACCAATATTGTAAAACGGGACGACGACCCTTGAAACTTTGACAGGGGCATTACGATAGTACCTCCGAGGCCATACTATGGCCTTCACTTTGCCCGGCCCAGTAGTTGGAAATCGCTACGTGCCAGTGCCGCTGGGGGTGTGTGGATGCTGACATTGGAGGTTAGTCGAGTTATATGGAATATTTTATCCATGAAGCCCGAACAGCCAAGTGAGACACGTTAGGGTTTTTTGCTGTACTAGCTCTTTGGCCGGGCCCGGGCTTGCTGCATGATGGAAGCGGTTTAAGTCAGTGCCAGTCACGTGCCAGCAAAGACTCGTTTCTCGTTCTCGTTCTCCGAGTCGTTCGCTGACTGGCGGCCTGAGAGTCCCACGTTACGTTCTCTCATGATCATGATGATCACCGCAGTCAATACTTGAGTACCGTACTGATCCGCTGTTGACCGAAGAGGTCCTCGTTTCAGGCTGTACTCCAGTACCTGGAGTGCCAAATGGAGGCTATGCTTTACCTCTTTGCCACCAGAATCCGAGTGTTGCGCTTCTCAACGGTAGCTGCCTTTTCACAAATCCCGGAAGAATTTCACACTGTGAAACTGAAGACATGATATATTCCATCGTATGATTCTCATCTCGTTTCACGGGTTCGTTTACTCGATCAACCCCTTCTGAGAGGTGGGGCAGCATCTGATACCTCTCTGTCCGATCATGGGTCGTGCAGCGGTCCTCAGCAGGATCGGCCACTCATAACTTTTCAAACTTCATCGTGGGTCTGCTACGTAGGAGATCGCCAACCTATATCCAACGTCCTGTGTTTCAATCCGTGATGGAGGGGAGAGCGACAACTGTCGGACCGGGACGTGTCGATCACTGAGGCACGGTGCGGCAAATACGCGACATCCGGAACTTTGTAGCATGAAACTCACACTACATGCACGCGATCTACTCGTCTCGCCAGATGCGTTCCAGGGCAAGTTGAGAAGGAGGACAAGGGCGACCATATCCGGAAAGGACTGCTTGGGTCCCATACTTTTAAGTTCTGTATTATCCTTGCAGGGCTTGGTAAACATTTCCGGACCTAGTACGTCTTGTCGGAGAAATTCCCTGTTATGTATGTTATGCATGTTATGTCTCAAAAAACCATGGCATAATAAATGTCAGGGGAAAGCCGGGAACTGAAGGAGCGTGGGTGCCAAACTGTGGCGACATCGTCAAAAAGAAGATTATAGGTAAAAATTACACGAAAGGGGCCAAGTCCACAAAGCTGTCAAAGTACCAAAATGATCAGACAATAAAGAAAGAGGCAAAGGGTAATGCAAAATATGCGGTCCCCCTGGCTCGTCATGTAGGATCTAACGCGCGTTCTTTGCCCTTCCGTAGTGGAGGTGTAGTGAAGCCAACTGGTGGTGTACGTGGGGAATGCCCAAAGCTTGAGCGCATAGGTGATGAGATGGGGGTAAATGATGGGTCGCCCGACTCTGCTTCTGCGAGAAGGAACTCCACCCAGAGACGGGAGAACGACTAGAAATTTCTTCAGTGTCATCCCCGGCGCAGGAGTAGGGCTGCATACCTCTGTCTCGTCTGTCTTCTCCAGTTCCATCGGGCGCGATCGTACGGGTGAATTAGCGGAAGACGGGTTAATACCCATACGTTGCAGTCCAGCGCGCACCCGCTCGTCATCCGACCAGGAGAGAATGGATGCAAGGAGTCCGAGCATCTCGAATCGCTTCGTGTCTTCCCGCGGCGTGCAGAGGAAAGTGAGCAATACGTTGGTCACCAGCCTGCGATCGACACTCGTACTTGCTGCGCCGCGGCGCAGACGGCGCAACGCTTCCATCAGGTGCTCGTTGATAATTACCGCTGATGGGACACATAGCCAGATAAGCTTCCATGCAAGATCCGAGGATCACTGTAAATACGCACTTTCGTGGCGAAGTTTACCGATAAGGAGTGCCTTCTCCTTCACCTCCTGTTCCAAAGCCTGTGTTCGTGCGTTATCGGTCGAGTTTTCCTCTAACCGAAGCTGTCAGATGGGTAAGTCACCTCCAGTCGGATCGCATGTTGTGGAAGCCGCAGACCTCTGCCTGAAGAGCGCGATGCTTGTACTCGGCAAGAGACTGCGTGGTCCCAGCCAATTGTGCCTCACGCTCGCTCACGGCTTGCCGTAATTCGTGCTCCTTCACTGATGATCAAGGTCGAAGCGAGGAAGCGAGGTTCGAGGGTTCTCAACGTCATTATTCCAACAATGGGGAGACAATAGGAACGCACCACTTTGGAAGTCTTCGAGAACAGCTTGCAAGTTGTTCGCACGCTCGGCTTCCGCGTCTCTAGACGTCGCATTGCGCTCGGCCGCTTCCTTCGCCGCTGCCAGCTCGCGGTAGGTAGCGTCGAGCGTCGAACGTGCCTCCTCTCCACGCACGCGTTGAGCCATCGCTTCGGCCTCCCAGTCGTCGCGCGCGGTGCGAGTACGCTCGAGCTCGGCGCGCGCTTCTCGGAGCGCCTGCTCTCGCTGCAGCGACTCGCCCGAGGCTTCTTGTCGCATCGCGTCGAGTTCCCGCGAGGCGCGCTCTGCCTCCGCATTCGAGGCCACCACCTCGTTTTGTAGGGCCTCGACCGTCGCGTGGAGGTCCTCGTTTTGTGCCGTGAGGTGCGCTATTTGCTGTTCGCGTCGGTCGAGCTCTTCCTGGAGGAAGGATGTGTGTGGGCGGGGAATCAGAGGTCGGGGATTGGGCACACTTACCGCGTCCTGCTTCAGCTTGTTACCCAACGAGTTGCGCATGGTTTGGAGCTTTCCTAGTAGATTTCGGTACTGCGTTGCGAATTCATCTCTTTCTTCGCGAGTGCGCTCGAGTTCCTGCTGAAGTTTGCTGATGGGATCGAGGCTGTCCTCGCTACCTGTGTGATGTACACCATTTACAGTCGGTTTGAATCCATTTACGATTGGTGGTGGTGGTGTGTCGGGTGTCGGGTGGTCTTCCAAGGATAGGTGAAGGTCTGCGAGTGCTTGCGATGGAGAGCCTGGAGAGTGGGCGCCTGGAGGCATGATGTTTGATGCCGCGTTGCAATGTCGACGGGCGCACTGAGACAGAGTTGAGAGTCCTATCGTAGGGTTGAACACCAATTTCAAATGTGCTCCCCTTCGGCCACGTGCTTCTTCCGTCCGTCGTCCAGTCTTCAATTGACCCGCTGTTAGCTTAATTACTGTAACCCCATACAGTACCTATCCTCTTTCATGTACTTTCGTTGGCTCAAACTTCGGGGATGCTGCGGCGTGAGTACTCGCATTGCCGCTGTCTCCCTCCTCCATATACACTAGAGACGATCTCATTCACCGTGAACAGTCACATTCGTTGCAATCCTGCCGAATGACTCGGAAGAGGTTAAGCCTCAGAGGATGGTTCGACTATGGAATCGGTGGTTCTTTGCCGCTGAACATGGCCCTACGGCTTTACCTCGCATTCAGAGGCTTCATTTCAAAATAAGCGCACGACCCTTGAATTTGGGTAATGTAATGAATATTTAACGGTTTCTAGCTAGGCTATAGTACCCACAGACTCCGATGGCAGAATAAAAAAAAACCTACTAAATCTCCATTCTTCTACTGTCGAGAGCTTCGGCTCAGGACGGAGTGGCAGAAATGACAGACTGAGTTATGACATCAACGATAGTTGGGTTCTTCCTGCTACTATAGCACACCCGAACGTAATACAAATAAGCAGTTCCTACACAAGAGACACAAGTACAAGCATAAATGCGATCCTGTGACTCGGATGCATACTACGTGGACAAATCAGCACATCCACGTCCACTACCAGAACAAGGTCTATACTTACTCTTATACACCATAATGAACAAAGTTCACCCATCGCTCCAGAGTTACCCCCTTCTTATTCCGCAACCTTTGTACTGCACCCTGCAGAGCTCTTGCCGACCGCTCGCACAGGGACCCAACACCATCTCCATCCGGAGAAAACATATTCCTATAAAAGTGTTCGGATAGGTCCCTTCCGTCGGTGTCCGCCATCGCCCACATCGTTCCAACCACGCTTCGGGATCCAGAGTACTGCATCGCGGCAGTGAGATGCAAGGCTTCGTCGGGGTTCTCTCCGTCCGTCAGCTCCGCGGTATGACAAGCAGAGAGGAAGGCAAACTCCGCTGTGGATAGTCGGGAGCGTATGATGTCGAGAAGGGCAAGTCGATCCCCACCGTGTAGTTCAAATGCCGCGTCGAATGGCTTTCCGGGTTTCAAAGTCCCGTGACAGGCGAAATGGACAAGCTGATGCTTCTGAAGACCTTGGATCACCGTGGCTCGTGTTGCCTCCGCCGACACGAGGCTGGTTACTGGAATCCCGAGGGCGCGTATCACCTTCAACTCCTGCTTAACTCCCCTAAGATACTCGTCCGGCTGTGCAACCACAAGCAATGAGGGTGAAAGATCAGACATCTGGACTCCCGATTCGCGGGATGCGATCAATGCGCCGAGTGTCGGCGTATATGAGGTCACGTATAGATCAGAGAAATAGCGTCTTTTGTTGTCGTCTAACGAGATCGGCCCGATGGCGTGAAGGGGAAGAGAACAGAAGACTGAGGTCGGGCACCACCAGACGCGTGACTGTCTCGGTATGCCGAGCGCTTGGAGCCTGTCGATGACCGGACGGCCGACAAGTTCGTACAGATCTTCAAGCACCGAACGGAGCACTTTGTTGTATTCTCTCGATTCTAGGGCGTACCTCTTGCGCGCGTCCAAAAGGCTGTCTGCCAGGGTAACGGCCCGAACGTAGCATAGTCTGGAGGTGGGAATAAGAGAAGGGGGCGCATCGTGCAGAACAATGACGATGTCACAGCGCCAGTGACAGTGATTGATGACGATGATTGGTCCACCAGAAGCAGCACGTCGGAGGGTGTGGAATGAAACCGCCTTCAAGAAATGCTCGGATCCTGGCATTGTACGTATCTGCGATATAATGGCCTGGCGTTCCTGCGTAAGCCTCCGTTGTTCTTGTAGCATCCGTGTAAAGGCATCTATTTCTTCGTGACCACCTGCTGTGTCGTTAAGAGTCATCCTATCTCCGTGCGACGACGACAAAGGCGATAGGGACATCGCCACTGCTTCGATATCCTTGCTGACAGCCAGGAACCTATCCGCGAGGTTAGAGTTGACCCTGCGAAGCTGATCTACCGAGGTGCGAAGGCCTCGCATTTCAGACCAGAGCAGGGCCCTTCCTTGCTCGAGTGTTTCGATTGCACATTCTAGTTGACCTTTCTCAATTAGATAGGATGCGTACTCCAGTGGCATCCGTATCCTCAGTCCTTGATTCCCTAGGACAGCGTGTTGCGTTTGGACGGTAGGCCCCATGGCCGAGGGACTTTGCATCGCTAAAAGGCCATTCTGGTACGCCACCTCCGTCGAAGGATGTTTGAAATGTCGCGCAGTAGATGCCCACCACCATGCGACGTAGAGTCTATCAGATGCGTCAGCATAATCCTCATCGAATGCCGCTTTGAGCATGGTGATGGATTCATCGATGTTCTCCAAGCGGCCGAATTGTAGGCAACGAAAACTCAGATTAGTGCCAAGTATCTTGAATAACCGGAAACGCAATGGTTTCTGGGGCCGCGCATCAACGACGCTTCGACACAAATCGATAGACTTGTCGAGTAACTCCTCTTGGCCACTCCGCATGAACGCCATTTGAACGCTACTTGCCATATCAATCGCGAATCTGTGGGTATTCGGAGTGGATGAGAGAAGAATTTTACGACACTTGATTACTTCCTCAAGATCTGCCAAGCTGTTGCTGTGCGCATACTTTGACAGATAAAGAAGTTCTTGATCGAGAAGGGCACGACGATATCCACTGTCACATGGTTGGGTCGCAGCTAGCCGATCATTGCTACGTCGGATTTCTTTCTCCAAACCAGCCATCGACGTACTAGCATGCATGTACGATAGGAGACTGCCCGTCGACCCATTGTCCGTGTAGCGGAGAGATTGGAGCTCCTCAGTTCCGCAAAGGTTATAAACTTCCTGAGTGTACAACTCAGCCTCTTTGAGGGAGTCCTCGTCGCCGAAATAATTGTAGCGATCTCGGAGAAGGGCGGCTAGAATATGGAGGACCATGGGACGGTACTGAGGCCCTGGAGGCAAGCAGTTGAGGGTCGCACGACAGAATTTGATTGTTTCCACGAGTCTGTCCGATGAATCACCACCAATAGATTCAGTAATGACAAGTTGCCCCATTGAAATTTGGGCGAGAGGTAGGATGTAGTGTCCGGGGGGTAAAAGAGGAATGTTCTCGTTGAACAACGTCATGATCTCCTGGATATCGTTGGCCGTATTGGTATAACACCTTTGGCAGGTCAGTGCACACGCCAGTAGAATCGACAGTTCCGAAATGTCGTCAGATGGGCAAACCTTGCGCCCTTCGTACAGATATCCCATCACTTCTAATAATCGCTCTGACTGTCCAGTCCGACTGAGCCTACATGTGACCGCCAGTGTCAATCTGGCGAGGACACCTGCGGTGTGCCTTTCTAAGGGATCCCAGGGAAGGCAGCTGAGATACAGTGCCAAGACCTCCTCGATGTTTTGCTGCTCGCCATCCAGGTCTATTTGCGTCTTGTAGCTCAACGCATCTGCAAGTTCGACCGAAACGGTTGAGAACTGAATGTTAGCAGTCCTGAGTGGCAGGTATAGAAGGTGCCGAAAGCATATAATCCCGTATTCCAGGTCGGAGGGTTGCCGTGTGCATTGGAAGCGACGAACGAGCGCACATGCGAATAGATAGAGTGCTCCAATATAATTGAAAGGACTGGCGAGGTTGGAAATGTGGGATGGAAAGAGAAGCGCCTCAGTGAGGCACGTGATGATGTCGTCGAGGTCCGACTTCTGGTGCGATACGGTGTCATAGCGATAAACCTTCTCGTTGGCGAGACAAAGGAGAAGGTGAGGGCGACCTGGGTGAGATCGAGGACATGACAGGAGCACGTTTTCTGCATCAGTGATCCACCCGTCGAAAGCCACAGTGCCCGGTTCTAGCTAACGTTTCAGTACTAGTAGGTGAGTTGAAGTATTAAACATCAAATCGTCTCACCCAGCGCACTCTTGCGAGTTCTGAACAATTCGTAAATGGCTCGTCCACAATCATCTGGATGTCGTAGAACAAGGAAGTTTGTCAGCTTGAAAACCACCACAAAGTGTTCTACAACTCACTCTCCATATTGATGTGACACAGTCGTCTGTAGTTTAAGTGTCAATGACAGGAGTTAGAACGGGTTCTGAGCCAGAAGGAAGGGACATGCTCTTGCTCTTGCCCTAGTCAACAACTTCCTGGGAGAACGTGACGCCAACGGTGTAACGTGGTGTACGCGTGCCGTTGTCTTAGCACTTTTCTGAAAATTTAGTTCGAAAAGTCTCCAATTAAAAAACCACGAGGGGGAGCGCAGTCAAAGCAGATAAGGACATGAGGACACTGCGAAGGCAGGATTTCGTGGTTGACGTTCATGGTCATGGCCAAGATGTAATGCAAGTCATCAGATGGCAATATGCGGATCACACAAATTCGAACAGCATCTTAACCGAGACAGCAAACTTCACGTATGAGCAGATAAAGGAATGAAGCGCCATAACGAGACACCGAAAAGCTCATGAACTTCGCGCAATGTCGCAAATCCGGTCAAGGTGACATGGACAAGTCCATATCATCCGTCAATAAGGAAACCCTCCTACAATACAACAGAAATACAAACGAGAAAGGGAAAACAATAGAGATAGGGATCTACTTCGCTCCCGCACTCGAGAACTGTGAAGGTTATACTGAGTTGGAAAAAAGGACGACAAGCCTGGATAGAATGCATACCTTCGTTACTGATTTGGTACCTTCGGAGATGGCATGCTTCGACAATTCACCAGGGAGGATGAGACGAACAGCGGTTTGAATCTCGCGAGAAGATATGGTAGACTTCTTGGAGTATGCGGCGAGTTCTGAGCAAAATGAGTTAAACAGAAGAATCCATTATCAATACACGTGACTCACTTGAAGCCTCAGTGGCGATACGCTCAAAGATATCATTGACAAACGAGTTCAAGATCGCCATCGCCTTATTGGAGATACCAGTGTCAGGATGTACTTGCTTGAGTACTATTTCCAACAAGTTAGCTTCATTCCGAAGTTCAAGCGATCACACATACCTTTATAGATGTAAGAGGAGTATGTCTCCTTGCGCAGCTTGCGTCGCTTCTTCTTAGTGTCGTCTCCGGTTGCTGCGGCTGCTGCCGTCTTAGAAGTCTTCTTAGCAGCCTTGGAGCCCTCGGTTGTCTTGGCTGGTGCTTTCGAGGCGGTACCGGATGATGCTGGAGCCTTGCCGGCAGTGGAAGCGGGTTTGGGTCCCATTACGATCGATAATGCAGGGCAAAGGGTAGCAGAGTAGACGGTCGTTGAGGGGAGAGATAATGGCTTCGGATGGCGGCACAATCGTGGTCCTTATATAGGTACACGTGACTTTGTGACTATTTGTCTCTGTAAACGACGCGTGACACGACGCGTTCGTTGTTGATTACTGAACTCTATTCCACATCACCCACATCTCTCCTACCCTATTTAAAGTCCCTTCTTGTCCCACACTGCTCCAGCCCTTCATCTATCTTTCCCCCCACGCTCTCCTGCTGTCCAGCGCACCACACTTGACTTCTTCACTTACCACTCCACAATCGCAACTTGAACCATGTCTGGCAAAGGCGGAAAATCTGGCAAGTCTGGCTCCGGCAAGGCCTCTTCTAGCGAGTCAAAGGCGCAGTCGCGTTCTGCCAAGGCGGGACTGCAGTTCCCCGTCGGTCGTGTGCACCGTCTCCTCAAGCGTGGAAACTACGCACAACGCGTTGGTGCTGGCGCTCCCGGTCCGTTCGTTTTTGGTAGCTTATCGTCATTCTGACTTATCTTTTCACAGTCTATCTTGCTGCTGTCCTTGAGTACTTGGCTGCGGAAATTCTCGAGCTTGCCGGAAATGCCGCTCGTGATAACAAGAAGCAACGTATTGTCCCTCGTCACTTGCAACTCGCAATCCGGAATGACGAAGAGTACGTCCGAAAGCTTTCTATTCTAATTTCTTCACGCATCGATTACTCTTCAGATTGAACAAACTCCTTGGCGATGTTGTGATCTCACAGGGTGGTGTCGTACCCTTCATCAACCCTGAGGTGAGTTGATTGTATGGTCAAGAAATCTGACGACATCCTGACTGGTTGCCTTACAGCTTTTGCCCAGCAAAACGCAGAAGGGCAAGAAGGAGAGCCAGGAGGTCTAGATACCGTATTTCTGTATCATTACTGTACCATTATACGTACCGTTTATCCTATTCCGGTTTTTTTGTCGAGTCTCCTTTGGTTCTTGGGCCCGCCTCCTTCCGTCATCGAGAGTTCATCGTTCTCACTCCTGCTCCTGCACTCCGTGCCTGCCTAAATAGACTTGTGTCATTTGGATGACTATGTGGGGCTATCACCCGTTGAACTTTATGGCAGACTTGAAATTTCCGTCAGTGGTGTTGTTAAATACAGCGCCTGAGCACCTGGCCAGGAAAAATCTCCAATGCGTATCTACAGAATGACCAAAAAAAAGACCTTCATGCCCGTAAAAGCCACCCCACATCGAGCCTGGTCATCGACCGCATCCCCTCCGGATAACACCCATTACTCTCCTTGAGCAGCAACGCGATCTGCGTGCATGTGTCCTTTGGGTACATCAGCTGCTCCGCCTGCGGGAAGCCGGGATAACGGTCCAGCAAGGTGCGCAAGTCCATGTTCGACATGGACGGACCGAGGACCTTGTACAACACCTTGGCGACTTGGATCGTGCCACACTCAGGAAGGAGGTAGTGTTTGTTAGCCTTGTAAGACAGACGCATATTCGGCTTGAAGAGCCACATCTTTATTTATTTGTTTTTGGCGCGGCGAAGAAAGGAATGGGTGAGATGGGAGGACGAATGATGAGCCTAATGAGGCACGTACAAGGATCCTTGGACGCTCTTCCTCCTCGTCCAGAACGACAAACCTATACGTCGCATGAGCGCGTGCGAGTTCTGCCATGTCTTCGACAATGAACGCGGAGAGCGGTATCCTGCTCGGCCTAAGGTGCTCACGTCGATCAGCAAGGAACCAAAAAGGCGGCAGGCATTCGAACAAATACTTACTCGGCAGACGGGCTGACAGGTCGTATCGCATATTTTACGAGTCTATAGACGACAGCCGCCTCTCCAGCCTCCGTGACGTGGTCCTGGCAGCGCCCACACATTGCTCCACACATACATCGAACTGAACGCCATTCATCTCCCTGCTGCAGAAACATAGCATCAGCACAACGTGACCCTTCAGACAAGAGAACGTGAAAGTAAAAAAGTATGTGTCCTCGCGCGTAGCTCCCGCAGACGTGTACCTCAGCACACGAGAGTTGTTAGACGAGCAACTAGCAGGTAGGTTAATGTACCCGGCATTGTTCTCGGACGGTTTGTATCAGCCGGAAGTTGCTTGTCACCCCCGCGACCCCAACGTTTCCCCTACCACCCGTAGCATCTGAAACCTTCGTGGGCTTCATATGCATGAGCGAGCAAAGGTCGTCAGAGTCCCCGAGGCGACCGCTGGTAGAATATTTCGCCAGCGCCGGCCTTCTTTACGTCCATCGCCAACAGTCACAGCAATTACTAGCGATGACACTCGAGTGAGAGACTCACCTTAGGCTTCTCCACCAGTCGTAAGTTGGCGCTCACTGCCGCAGACTGATCAAACAGGATATAACTCCCGCCCACCAAAGCCTGCCCACTTTGCGGCCAAAACCCTTTCGCGTGGCGTACAACCTGCGCGTTGAGCGTTTGATCGGTATGACACATCCATGCGTCCACCAGCTCCGCCCAATGTTCGCTTGGTAGATCGTCGTATCGCGTGACACGTGTCCCATGCACAAGCGGCAGCGAACATGAGGCGCAGATGAAGGTCGTCGGCGCACGCGTGCTGAGCTGCTCGGCGTCAAGAAGTGGAAGGGGCTCCGCCCTAGGAGATTGTGAATCTAGCGTGGCCATTTTAACCTCGTAGTGCAGCCCTTGGACGCGCACTTCTTGAGAACCAGCTTGCGTGCGTGCGGGTAGCGCAAGAGTGGTGGACACGACCGAGCCACTGCGCAAGACAAGAGCAGACTCCTCATCTGATGTATTATTATCGCCACTAACGACGGATGCTTCGAGGTTGACACCGAGCGTATTGCCAGAGACATTGAGGAAAGCGAGGACGTGGCGTAAACCTTCGTGGTGTTCTGCTACATATGACACATGCAACTCTAAAGATTCTGGATAACGCAGGTCAGGTAAAACAGATGGGAGAACCGAGAGCAAAACGAATGCATTACCTTTTCCTGCAGAACTGGATCGACGTGACAAAGGATCGTTGGTCGAGCGTGTTGCATTTTCTACACAAACTGGCTTCGAGCTGGTGGGCAATAGCCAACTGAGTGCAGGTGCGGACATGCTACGGCTACGCAAACCCTTTGATGACTTGGTTTGTTGAACTGGCTGCGGCCCTGGCGTCAAAGGAGGGACGGGATGCTCCCTAGCAGCCTCACCCAGGGTAAGAAGTGTATCCGGATCTGGTGGAGACTGAAGTGCATGTGGGACATCTTCACGAATGAACTCTGGCAGTGTTAGCAATGCATTGGGATCTTTGGCCCGAACAGAAGAAAAGATCGCGTCTTGTGCATGTATGCGGCGTGCGCCGGAATGCTCAGCGAGCCTGTCGACAAACTCTTGTCGCTGAGGTAAAGTGTGGAGCGTTGAGGAAATGAGGCCTGGGTTGTGGGAACAACTGGTTGAGGCGCACCTTCTGTACGTCACGTTGACGCGCGCGCTCAATGCGTGCGTCCATATCGCCTAAAACGACCGTTTGTTGCACAAGTTTCCGTTCCGATGCACGTCCGATCATGTCGACAATGCGCTCAAGTTCACGTTCCTTCTGCTTCCCTGTTTCTGCAGGGCCTTCTTGTGCTTCGCGGGCACTCTTGAGCTCGTCGAGTTTGGATTTCTTGAGTTCGACACGTTGATTGTGCAGTTGAGGCGCTACGCGGTATAGCCTGTCGATAGCCGTGGTCACGTCATCCAAGTCGAGACGCATCTTCTCATCCATGGATATAGGACCTGAAAAACTCGCCAACGTTTTGGTATCAGACCCAAATGATTCCTGATCAGGATAATAGTCTGGTGGGAGGTCCGCGTCATGGCCTAGAAGGTCATATTGTGGGGGTTCTGAGGGGCTAAGTTGGGGTCGATCCTCTTCGCGTTGACGACAGAGATGAAGCACTGCTTCGAGATTCTCATCAATACGAACCCATAATAGCGCTTTTTCAACGGCGACGACAGGAGGCAAAGACCCCTCTGGGTCTGACTGATCATAGCGATGTGATTGAAACTCGCTTAATTGACGAGCGAGTGTGTCAAGGTTTCCCGTGTAAGTGACAGGTGGCGCATCATGCCTCCAAGGAGCCGTGATTGTTGAAAGTGAGGAAGGAGAGATGCCGAGAATTGACAGTCGGTTAAGATCGGAGAGGAGGGAGACAAGCGCATGTACGAGCTGGGCATCCTGTGTGCGCAGCGAAGGCGTCAGGGCATCGACGTGTCTGGAAAGCTCCCGCAGGAGGGCCGAATCATCGTCCGATGGGGCAACTTGAATCATTTCGGGATTAAGGGACCCGGAGTGGCGTAGATTAGCAACAAGCTCACGCAAAGCCGCGGATGAGGTGGTAGAAGGAGATGATACGGTCCGGGATGAAGAAGAAGCGGGTTGCACAGGAACAATTTGTGCAGGGCCTGGGCTGGCTGAATGTTGTGACGTGAATATGAGGGATTGAGAGAGGAGGTCACCGAGAGTGGTTAGAACAGACGCTTGGACGCGTGTTATTGAAGGAATGACATCTTGATCCTGGATTGGTAGTCGTATATGAGACCACGACGAAAATAGAGTAAAATTATTACCTGGACAGCGGTATGGGACTCTTGGCCTACGTTTGGAAGTACCTCTTCGGGGGCTTGAGCTTCCTGGACGCGCGGTGGGTGTTCATGTGTCGAGGGCTCTGGCGTGATGGGATGGTGTGGCGTAGTTGTAGTATGTGATGGCCGTCGGATGTAAGCACGGTCAGCATGAGAGAAGGGCGCAGGGATTGAAGATGCAAGAGGAATCAGGTTATCATCTGGTGAAATGGTATGGGACTTTGTGAGTGTAGCCATAGAGTATTTGGCAGAAGTGAAACGAGTGATGGCTGTATTGGCCTCCAACGACCAACGACAAAAAGCCCGATCAAATCTGAAGGCCTGGGCGTCAGTATCAGTCCATTTTCATCCATCTTCACCACATCGTCCTATTCACCAACCATGGGTCTGATACCGTTACCCCAAGCATATTGTAATGTTTTTCAAACAGATCTGCAATGAATTATACCGTATTCCATATCATTCCCCTGCTCTATCTGCCGTAAACCCGATGACTGACTACGAGTAATTTACATAAAAATATGACTGACCCCGTACGCACGGAGGTCTCGCTTGCCGCAGCGAACCACTAGTACTCTTCTGTCTCTTCCCCTTGGCTATTTTCCACGTTCAGACACTTCCCCATTTCACCCCTCTGAACCTTTTCACGTCTCTACTCACGCCCCCACCGTCGCAGAAACGATTACATCTCTACATAGACCCTCCACTAAACCCATCGTATGAACCTCACGACCCCGATTTAGGATTGTCTCATGCCTACTCGTACGACTCATCTACCTTGGATTTTGCCGTCATTCTCTCTCACCTCTCATAGCAATACCAGTCGTCTCCGCTTCAACACCGAGCCACGTACCCGACTTTAATGCTATTTCTACTTCCAACCATGCGCTCGCCGGAAATTCCAGACGAAGACAAACACTAATGACCCTCCTGGATGTGCTCGGCGAGCTAACTAAGGATGAAGATCGCCGTGCCGTTGGTGTGTATTTCCTGCCTCTTTTCATGGTACCTTTCTGAAGAAAAGGGCCATCCGCAGGCACACACAACCACAGAACGGCCTTCGAGGATGACCGAGACGTCCGTGCGTATCAAAGACCTATGTCATTAATTTTCCATGTCCATGCTAATGGTTTTTTTTTCGACAGCCAGCGTCGACGAGCATCTTCAGAAACTTGGCGTTGAATCTTTTGACCGTTTTCAGAGGTCCGTGGTTTACCAAAATTCTATCACCTGTAGCCCATATTTTATCCTTTTTGCAATAGGAGGGTCAACAATCTAGACAAAGAGGTAATGCATATGTGCAAGTCAGCGGCCAGACAGTGACCTGATTTGACGCCCTTGCCTCAGCTCCGTAATTTTGCCAACGCTGCTCGCCAGCTTGGCAGTTCTGTCGCCATCCTATCCTCGGCTTTCCATTTACGGGAACGGCTTGCTCAGATTGCATGGCTCTTTCGTGAAAATGCAGCGGACCTCTTTCCCCGAAAAGTTTCTCATCAATCTTTGGACTCGACCATAAAACCCGACGTTCTTCCCAGGCGGAAACGAGTTCGCTCGAAAGCACCGCCTCACGTGCGCAGGCCACTCGTCCTTGAAAAGCTCGACCCCGAGAATTTTCCTAGCCAACTTGAGTTATTCGCTAGAGACGTCATGACCTTCCTCCATTGCCTCAACGAGTTTCCGGAATTCACAGACGAGGCTCTTAACGCTTCCATCGTTGCTTTTGAGGGGGATCTTAAGGTTCGCGCTGCTCATAATCTAGTCCGCAATCACGTCATTAAATCTAGGGGTAGTACTGGGCTTCTTGTCTGAAAGCATATGAAGGCAAGTCCTCCCCTTCCATGCGCTGCAATTCTATTTATTCATATCCACGCAGGCCAATTTAAGTATCCATCTGTCCAACGGTATCTACATGATCTTCTATCGGAAATTGGCGAACATGTAGAGTCCATCACCAACTCGCTCTCTGTATTCATTGAGATCGGTCTGTCATGTCCACTACTGTATTTTTTCATTCAAGCCAACCCAGGCGCATCTAAATGCAGGGGTCCCCACCATCCGATTTGCGCAAGAGCACGGTGCCGCCAACCTTCTGAACCTGTCAACCGTGGCGACATTCTTCTCTGCCGTCACTGCGACCACACTGCAATACACCTTCCAAAGCCATAGCACTCCGATTGAAGATGCCGTCAATGCCTTTTGGTTCACCTCAATGGTATTCAGCATCGCCGCAGCTGTCAACAGTCTCCTGGGTTTAACGTGGAAGCAAGCCATGTAGTATGATATGCCTTATCTATACCTCCTTGGCCTTCTTTAACCTACTCCGTTAGCCGCTCTCCAGGCCATCGAGTCCCGTGGTGGGTCTTGATCTGGATAAAGCGCTCCCCTTTGGTGTTCCTTGTGCTTTCAGTGGCTTGCTTTTCAGTTGGGTTGGTGTTGTTTGCGTATTCATCCCAGCAGGTGGCCCCTTTCTTCCCGCAGTCTGCGCATCCTTACTCACCTCGCTCATTTTATGATTCAGAACTACATTGTATGCACAATTACAACCGTCTTCACTGCGTTCAGTTCCTTCGGTTTGGCCGCAGTGTCCGCCTGGTTCGCATCGGAGCGTTGGGTTTTCGCGCGGCATAAAGGCAAAAAGTGGCTACAAGATTCCCTCGACGATTTCTGGGATGCGGCCATGTCTATTCCACCATTCCACCAGTTTGTCGAATGTCTGCATGCCCTTGGGCTGTGGATCTCGTCGATTTCACACCGTATGCGTGCCGCGGCCACACGCATCAGTTCAGCCATGGCCTCAGTCTCTCTCCGCCCCTTCGTCGATGTGTTGCACTCGTCATCTTCAGAGAATTCACTCTCTAGTTCGCCAGCTCCAGAAGCTGCTGGCTCTATCCCACAAGGCTCCCGGCGAGGCTCAGAAGTCACTTTCGCTCCTCCAACTACTGAGATCAGGTCAAGACAAGCGTCTACCACCTCGTTTGCTCTTTCCTCAGAGATGCCATCGGGGGTGACAAGTACTCCTGCCTCACTGTCGCCCTCTCGAGTCCGCTTCATTCAGACCGTACGCAACGTAATCAGGATGCAACAGGCCTCTTCGTCTCACTTTCAGTCCTCACGTTCATTAACTCCCACCCTCCTAACTCCTGATGGGATGCATCGGAAAGACACTCAGCCCATGCCCGTGCAGAGTTCTAGAGTGGCAAGCCTTGTGCCGAAGTTGCGTGGTCTGACACTAACGCGGGATCTCGATGCACATCAGGCGTTGGTCCGCCACTTGCAATTCTCACCTAACGGCAAGTTCTTAGCCACGTCAAGGTTTGTTTCTTACAGCTCGAGTAGAGTGTAAATTGGTGACTGACTGACACAGTTGGGACCACACATCCATGATATTCCACACGGGGGTAAGCACATGTTTATCCTCGAGGCTAGTTGTGTCGTAACACCCGAGCCTGATAGGATCCCTTCACACACCACCGGACGCTCGCTCACCCTTCGGGATTCGTCAATCAAGTTGCATGGTAGGGCCGTCCGTCACTCTGCATAATACCGTTGTTTATTGATGCGGTTACAGGTCACCAAGCGGAAACTTCCTTTTGACGAAGCTCACTCGGTCGATCAAGGTTTGGACTGAGGTGAGCCGGACATTTGACCCTTCGTCATGACCACCTACCTTTCCTGCGTTCAGGCAGGCGTGTGTAGTAAAACCATTGATCGATATCGCACGGTGCACTCTATCTGCTGGATGCCAGCTGGTGAAGGTAGGTAATCCTCCGAAGTTCTCGCCTAAGTGCCCCTCTCGAGCTGCCTCGTGTTCCAGCGTTCATGTCCGTAGAGGGCGGTGACGTCACCAAGCTGGTAATCCAACACCTCGGCATACTTATTCCTAACTTATGTGAGTTTTTCACTAGGACCTAGCTGGCAAAGTGCTCGATACATATCACTTCGACCGCCTTATGATGCATGACGTTGCCGTGACCCCAGACGGGGAACGGTTAATTGGCGTAGGGACATTACTCTCTTCTGGCGACGGCCTTCAGCCCAGCAGGTGTCGGGCAGAAAAGCGTATCATCGGTAGGTGGGCCAGGCACATGAACGTTACGTTCCGCTAAAATAGGGACGTAGCGTATAATTTGGATCGTAAGGAAATCGAAAAGTATGGCTTTGACGGTATCATCTTTATGAGCTGTGCTGATGCTATTCGATTATATTGTTGTAATGCAGCCAGGTACCAGTGCTTCATGAGATCCGGCATATCACGTTGTCACGGGATGGGCATTTCGCGTTGGTTAGTTGCGAGCACAAGGTTAGTCAAAATCAACTTCAGACGACGTGGCTGACATACTTCATAGTCTCCGCCTCAACTTTGGAAGCTAGAAATGTTGAAGGATAGAAACAAACCCGAGGCACCGGCAGCGAGCCGACTGTCCCTTCGACATACTTACGTATCTAAAGCTCCGGTGGACTTCGCCGGACATTGTAATTTCGGAGGCAAGGATGATCAACTCGTGCTCTGCGCTAGTAAAGGTGTGCACGCTGGGTTTCGTTTTATGAGACTCTTAGCTTATCGCTAATTATGCATGTGTTCTCCAGTCGGAGATATTCATATCTGGGACCGCGAATCAGGAACACTGCTGCACCACGTCCACGCACAGTCTCTTGGAGGCGGTGACCTCACATGTGTCGCTTGGAATCCGGCGGCCGATCCATTCATGTTCGCCATGGGCTCCCACAATGGTGCAGTGCGCATTTGGACCTCGGTGTCAGCGCCGTCGCAGGACAAGCGCGGGAGATCAGGCAGCGTGACGCCTCTCAGTGACACTTCATCCCAGCTTCACCTCGATCTCGAGCCGCGCACAGAGGGCTCGGTTGGGCAACAGCGATTCGACCATGCCTTTCTTCACGTCGAAACGCCACGTGTAAGCGAATCTAGCGAGGACGCTGCTGGTCCGTCTTCGCGACGTACGATCGCGCCCTCTATCCCACAAGGATTGGGCATCTCGTACCGACCCGCAGCACTGGTGTGATCACCAGATCACAGAAGATGTACCCCGAAATCATTGACATTTATGTATAGTCGGTTTTCATTTTGGGAGCATGGTAATATACATAACTTGATATCGCATTGAATACACATCGCACGTTGATGCGAAATTCTCCGTGCATGACGCGCTCCGATGTGAACGTTGCTGATTGTGTGCGAAACTGAGTGACAGAAAAAGGAAAGCTGAACATTTATAAGCGCCCATAATCTCGACCGAGCTATCACTGTGATCGTGATCATAAACATACCAAGTTGACCGTGTCCATTTGCATTTCCCTCACAGACTGCTACTCTCAAAGACATTGGAGAGCGAGTTCTATTATCAACGCCGTTTCCCAGCTTATCGGTTCCCGGCCTCGAGTTTCTCTTATGAGGGGCGTGTCCCACTCACGACACCCTTATCACGCATACCTCTAAGCGGAAAAGAAAAAAAACCATCTAGTGCTTCCCTTGCGTCAGAGGACGTAACCCGGAGCAATATCAAGTGCCCCCTTTCATTTCAATACAGAATGAATACAGGACATGTGCAGGGTATCCTCTTATACTGCTCTAATCTCGCCCACGCCCCTTGTCATCCCCTTTACGCGTCCTGTCCTGCGACCCGTCAACGATAACTGACCACGAGTATACGCACGCGCCCTCTGACACAGAATAGAAACCTACGACTCATCTTGGTCGCCCCGTACTACTCCGTTTCGTAACTCTGGCAAACCTTGGTTTGGAGGGAGACTTTCTTACCTTTAATAGAGAAGTCGTGACGCAGGGGTCGAACAATGCTTTTCAGCCATCGCCGAGAACTCACTCCCCTGGACGTGGGGAGCGTCTTTGAGCCGTCGGGAGAGCGAAATGTCAGAAGGGAGCGGACGCTGTCGAAGCTTCTGGATGCGCTCAATGAGCTGGGAAGGCGCGACCCCGATGAAGTTGATCCCATAGGTTCGTGTCTATCCCATTCCCAACATTGCTAAGATCTCAAAAATCACCCATAGATGTCGTGCAGCACGCAAGCTTCGAGGATGATGGCGACGTTCGTAAGTTGGACGTTCAAAGCATTGTATCTACGGCCTTAAAAACATGACCTGGACAGCCGGTGTAAATGAGCAGCTCCAACAAGCGGGGACAGACGCATTCAATCTCTTCCAAAGGTACGTTCGGACGAGGTGTTGTCATGCGAATCAATCCCCACGACTTACGGCCGCTCTACCCCCTTTCTAGGAGAATTAATAATTTCGACAAGGAGGTATGTGCCTAAACTTTCACTCTTCACTTCGCGCACACATTTCACGCGTGACTCCCATGATCCATGACCATGACGACGATGACGTCTCCACCACGATCAGCTGCGTACCTGCGTCAACGCAGCCCGGCAATTAGGAAGCTCTGTCGCCATCCTCGCCTCCGTATTCCAGCTCCGCGATCGCCTCGCCCAGATATCCTTCCTTTTCCGTGAGAACGCGGCGGACTTGTACCCGCGCAAGGTCCTGCGCGTGCACAGGGAGTCTCTGGTGGGCCGGAGCAAGTTTCCGAGGCGCAGGCTAGCCCGACTGCGCGCCTCTTTGGAACGTGGTAGGCGCTCACCAGGGGGCATGGAGCTCGACAAGCTCGACCTTGACGACTTCCCACAACAGCTCGAACTCTTCGCCTTGGATCTCTCTACATTCCTGTATAGCCTGAATGAATTTCCGGAATTTATGGACAAGGCAGTAGATGCGCCCATCATCGCATTTGAAGACGACCTCAAGGTATAGCCCATCTGTTGTTATGTGTCTGTGTCAGTGATTTTGTTTGACGACCTTCACCTTTTCAGTATTGGGCATCATGCTTGGTTGCGTATGAAGGTGAGTCATTTTAGTCCCAATGAAATACTTCATATCCAACCGTCATAAAGGCAAACTCAAATCCCCTGCGGTTCGGAGATACATAAACGAGTTGATGATAGACGTGGGCGAACATCTCAACTCTGTCAGCACAGCGCTGTCCATGTTTATCGAAGTTGGTCGGTCACCACTTCCGCATTGCTATCACATTGCTTTGAAATTGATCCTTTATTCGTGACCCAGGTATTCCGACTATCCGGTTCGCCCAACAACACGGAGCGAGCAATTTTTTGAATCTCTCAACGATTGCAACATTTTTCTCTGCCGTCACGGCGACGACCCTACAATACTCATACCAAAACGTCGGCACAGGAGCCGCAGATGCCGTCAACGGTTTCTGGTTTACATCCATGGTATTCAGCATTGCGGCGGCTGTAAACAGCCTCCTCGGGATGACATGGAAGCAATCTGTATAGTGCGTTGAGACGGAGAGGAACCGTGCCTTCCTTCTGATATACTTGTCGCAGTCGTTCTCCAGGGCACCACGTCCCTTGGTGGGTCCTGATCTGGCTCAAACGCTCGCCCCTGGTGTTTCTCGTACTCTCAGTATCATGCTTCTCAATCGGTCTTGTTTTTTTCAGCTACTCCTCGCGCCAGGTGTGCATTTTCTTTCACATTTTGAAATTAATTCTCATCGCAGCTTCAAATACGATGCGACTCCAGAACCCTGCTGTCTCTACGATCACGACAGTTTTCACCGCATGCAGCAGCTTTGGTATCATCGCCGTTTCCACGTGGTTTCTGTTTGAGCGTTGGGTCTTTCTTCGACACCGGGGCACAAAATGGCTTCGTGACTCGTTGGACGAATGTTGGGTCGCCGTCGCCGAAGTTGTTTCTCGTCGTCGCCTGCTCTCGGCCATGCATCGCGCGAGTCACACCTTTGTTAGAGCGAAAGTCTTGCTATGCAAGTTCGTTCGACCTCGTCCCTCTGGCGAAACTATAATACCCCCCTCCGACTCTTGGAGCTCATTTACACACGCTCCCTCATCTAGTACAATGAGAAGATCGCCTTACGATTCTGCTGAATGTTTTAGAACGCGTTCCCCATCGCCGATGCCCCCTGCACCTCCTGAAGAACCACTTTCGGGTCACAGCTTGAATGTTCCCGAAGAAGTGACTAGCGTCAGCGGGACCGCAGCGGCGGCTGCAACTCCAGCAAGGCGCGCACGCTTTGTCCAAGCTATCCGTTCGGTGATTATGGCGCAACAAGGTCCGACGGGTATATCGCGTGCATCCCTATTCAATCCCGAATGCGTGCGTCAGGAGGAGCTGCGAGGTCTCATACGGAGCTCGCGTGTCGCCCGGCTTGCCCCTAAGTTGAGGGACTTTGCGCCCACGCAAGAATTTGCTGCGCACCAAGCCCTGGTGCGCCATTTGCAATTCTCGCCCAACGGAAATTTTTTAGCCACGTCGAGGTTAGGATTTTCTTTGGATTGCCCGGAAACCACCTCTGATAGGGATGTTTATCAAAGTTGGGACAACACCTCGGCCATCTTCCGTACCGGAGTAAGTCCTGACTCGACGCCTCAGAGATTAACGGTGTCCCTGACACCTTGATCGTAGGAACCGTTTTCTCCTCATCGCACGCTCGCCCATTCGAGCTATGTGAGCCAAGTCGCATGGTCGTCCAAACTCATGTTCTATCTTCTGTCACCTCAAGCTGATCGGCCATCATAGGTCGCCGTCGGGTGGCTTTCTCTTGACGACGCTTGCGCACTCGATCAAACTATGGACAGATGTTCGCCTTTACCCTCTCTGAAGAGCGTTCAGTTGACCAGTAGTGTTGTAGGCGGGTATCTGTCGTCAAACAGTAGAACGAAACACCACGGTGCACTCTGTTCGCTGGTTGCCGGGCAGCGAAGGTCCGTTCAATTCATTACCGAAACGATACCTCTGTTTGTGACATCATGTAGCCTTTATGTCCGTGGAAGGTGCTCAGATTGTGAAATTGGTGAGTGAGTTCTGGAAAATGCATACCTGCCTTCTGACGTATGACGACCGTGACAGGATCTGACTGGCAAAGTAAGTTTTATACCCAATATTAGAATTGCATCTCATGTTTTCAGGTACTGGACACTTATCACTTTGAACGCCTTGTGATCCATGACGTGTGTATCACACCCGATGGCCAACGTCTCATCGGATTTGGAACTCTCCTGTCCTCTGGCGCGGGCTTAAAGCCATGTAAATGCCGTGCGGAGAAACAAATCATCGGTGCGTGTATCGGTCCGTACCGCATTTGCTAACATCCGTTGACACAAAACTCGTGATGCCAGTTTATAATCTCGATCGTAGGACCATCGAGACGTACGTGCCGGTCCTATTCTCCAAATGAGCCAATTTGCTATATTATAGTAGTCACATTCCACTACTTCATACGATCCGAGACATTACTCTTTCGAGGAGTGGGCAATTCGCCTTGATTAGCCATGAGCTGAAGGTTGGTACCCTAATTTCACATCGAACCGATTTTCTGAGCTTGCGAACAGATCCCACCCCAATTATGGAAATTGGTAGCGTTCTATGACTGGGAAAAGGTCGAGCCAATCCAAACGATGACGCTCTCGCTTCGACACACCTACATCCCCAAGACCGCTGTGGACTTCGCCGGGCCCAGCTCTTTCGGCGGTAGGGACGATGAACTCGTACTCTGTGCAGGAAAAAGTGAGTCGTGATTTTTGGTTGATAATTTGCCCGTCCATGCTGAGGGCCATTGCGAGCTGGGGACATTCATATATGGGACCGCGAATCGGCATCATACCTACACCACATCCGTGCGCCGGCGTTAGGGGGCGACATGACTTGCATCGCTTGGAATCCTGCTACCGACCCGTTCATGTTTGCGACGGGTAGCCACGATGGCACGGTGCAGATCTGGACAACTCCAGTGATGCCGCCGGGAAGTTCGCGTACAACTCTCCCTGCTGGTGCTCCGCGTACAGAAGCGTCAGCACCTCAACCCGCTGAACCGAGCGCTGCCCACCTCGCTCTTCCGGTTCTACGAGAGTCCAGTCACCGATACACGCCCACGCCAGAGCAAAATTCTGCCAATAATACGGAGAAGCTTGACCCATCTCGCAAGATGCTTGCGGTGTCGTCCGAGCCGTTGAGCGGCCCCACGTCGAGGCGCCATTCGTGGGTCTAGTCTAACTTGACAATGTTGTATAATATACACCACATATTCAAATAATTGCATCGTGTGAAAAGCCAGAAAGTGGATTAGAGCCAACAAAGTAAGGGCAAAGGAAAGTAAATATACTGTACATCTCACGTCCCTGAAAATTTCGATCGAGTGCCGCTCGACGAACGCTGCGCCTATCATCGCATCCTCCTTTGATCCGCCCCACGATGTCCACCGCCAAACTGCTTCCCAAAACCGTCTCGGTAGCCGTCGTCGGCGTCGGACTCGTCGGCTCCGAGTTCGTGCGCCAGCTGCAAGCGCTGCCCCTGCCGAACCCCTTCCGCCTGATCTCGCTCGCCTCCTCAAAGCTGACCGTCTTTGATCCCGACGGCATCCCACCCTCGGCCGACTGGCGCGCGCTCCTGCGCGCCTCTACCTCTGCGTCTGCCTCCGCCTTGAGCGCCCCGGGCGAGTACTACCCGCGCACTTTGGCGCCGCTCGTGCGCCATGACAACGCCGTCGTGTTCGTCGACAATACGGCGTCCGCGTCCGTGGCAGAGACGTACCCTGCGCTGCTGCGCGCCGGCGTCCACGTCGTCACGCCCAACAAAAAGGCGTTTTCGGGCTCGCAGACGCTCTACGATCAGATCGTCGCCGCGAGCCGCGAGAGCGGCGCCAAGTTCCTCCACGAGGCTACCGTCGGCGCTGGCTTGCCCGTCCTCTCCACGCTTAAGGATCTCGTCGCGACGGGTGACAAGGTAACCGCCATTTGATCCCCTGGCTGCTCCTTCCCTGTTCACTTGGTTGTCTGTTGTGCCGCTGCGGATACGTATGGGTGCTCACTCGATCGATCCGTCGTCTTGATCTTACGTCGCGTCGCATTTGTGAGGATCTTTCTCTTTCATGGCGCAGCGATGTAGTGGCTGGCGCGATAATGACCTTTTCAGTGTTCATCGACTTGTCCCTTTCCCCTTTTCATTCGAGCTTTTATTTTTTTTATCTGATCTGATCGGACGGGACGAATGCTCATTCTTGAGAAAAGGTCACTCGGATCGAGGGCGTCTTCTCTGGCACCCTCAGTTACATCTTCAACGAATTCTCGACCGGCACCGCCGAAGGACCCTCGTTCTCAACCGTGGTTCGTACCGCACGCGACAAGGGTTTCACCGTACGTCCTCCCGATCACCATCCCCCCTAACCCTGACCTAACAGAAAGCGGCCGTGGCCGTGGGCGGGCAACGCAACGCACGCATCACATTTATAGGAACCCCACCCAGCGGATGACCTAAACGGTGCCGACGTCGCGCGCAAGCTAACCATCCTCACCCGTCTCCTCTCCCACCCCGACAACAGACAAACTCCGACCGACCCGCCACCGCAGCTTCTCACAGATGGCTACGCGTCCGTGCCGACTTTATCCCTGATCCCGCCCACCCTCGCGCTCTCTTCCGTCCCCACGGGCGACGCGTTCCTCGATGCACTCCAAGCGCACGATGCCCACTTTGGCACGCTGCGCGCCGAAGCGGCAGCACACCAAGGCGGTGCCGTACTGCGCTACGTTGGCGTGATCGACGTGAACTCTGAGAATGGCGGCATATCCGTCAAGGCTAGCCTCGAGCGGTGCGTTACTCTTTTCTTCTACCCTCAAACGCTACGCGCTACGCCAAGTCATCGTGACTAATGGATAGCATTCACAGATACCCGAAGGCGCACCCGTTTGCGACGTCACTTGGTGGTTCAGACAATATCATCATGTTCCACACGGAACGCTACGGTGCGCGCCCATTGATCATTCAGGGGGCGGGCGCAGGAGCAGCTGTCACGGCCATGGGCGTGCTAAGCGATCTGCTCAAGTTGGGTTAAGCGTATATAAGACTTAACGAGAAAATCTGAGGCCGAGGCTGTAAAGTTCGGGAAAATTGACATCATTTGCCGAAGCGCACAACGCAACATGAGTGATACAAGTGTTGTCATTTGATTGTATATACATCTGCATTATCCTATCTCCCCCCCCTCCTCTCACTTCCGCAAGAGCACTGTAACAGAGCGTTACACACCAAAAGTGAACGTATATGAACACAATAACCATGTCGAGCAAGGTGAGTGGGATGTATGTACGACGTAGGGGAAAAATTAAACAGACAGCAGTGTAACCAATCAAGAGATAATGATAAACAAGAACAGCGGGAAGGAGTGTTTGTGGATAACCGGGAATTCGGGAGGGGAGGCTACGGTAATGATCGTCATATGCTGAGTGAGAAATGATTGCGGTCTCCATGAACATGACGGGAGCGAGGAGGCGCAACGACTTCTTAATTAGCACAAAAAGGAAGCTGTGTAAGAGGACGGGAAATGGATGGAGAGGGGATGAAGATAGGTGTAGGATCGTTGACGGTTGACGGGGGAAGCTGGACAGCTGGGAAAGACAAAATCAGCACACCGAGCCAATGAAACGAGAACAGACGACTCACAATAACCACTAATAACATACATGGCCATTTGAAAGATGAAACCTGCAAGCCAGATACCAGAGAAAGACCGTAATGAAAAGCCAATGCACGACGACCCTCGTCCTGATAGAAGAAATCACTAATACACACAAGAAACAAGAAACCGACTTGGTGAAAAGGATAAGAGTATGGATCGTAGGACGAGGATTGGGATAAATGCATCGGTGATGGTAGAGGGGATATCGATAGTTGGTTGATACACGGAAAAGCAATAAAATCAGGGTACGTATGGTAAATAGTGAAATCTCTCGCAGAAGTAAAGGGGCGAGAGAAAGAAAAAAGGTTGGGTTGGAAAAATAGACACTAACTTAAGCGGGGTTCATCGAGGATAACGTCCAAGGAACCAAGAACAGGCCCCATGGGGAGCAAAGGGGTAACTCTGCACGTTGTCCAAGGCACAAGGCAACGAGGCAATAGAGAGAATAAATAAGCAGGGTCGCCAACAAAGGGGACCGATGTAAAGTATAGATGCGATGACGGCAGAAGAGATATGCACTTGGTTTTCATAGATATGTCAACCGACCGTGGTCGCTCTTTTATACAACTTTGAGCTCCGCCTTTCTAATTTGTACGGAGGCTAGAAGTGAGAGAATGCCAGTGCGAGATGCGAAAGCATGCGATGTGTCGTTGATGGAACATTGGAGAGCCGATAGACAAGGAAGAATGAGTGGGAAAAAAAGACGCGCCATCTTGAGCAAGTGATAGCGGCGGTCTTGGTCGACAACTTGAAATGAATACGGAAGCCGACCGAGGAAACAAGAAACGTGAACGAGATAAGGAGAGAATATGTTGACCAGGGGGAAGAAGGTTGTTGACATTACAAATTTAGATTGAAATCTAATCGCTTGCGATTGAGGCCCAGGGGTGAACGCGATAACCAGAGGGAGTCGAGGGTACGAGAACCAAACGTCGAGGAAATAATGATATCGGGAATAAAAGATCTCGGCGTGTCAAAGCCAAGGTCGATATTAAGGAAATAAATTGATCGACGCGAGTCCAGGGTTTTTAAATGAAGATCCCAATGGGTTGGAGCTCAAGACAACCGACGAAAATTCAACCTGGATACTAGCAGTGAGACGATGAGCGTTTTAACAAACACTTATACAACTTACCTGGAGGATGCTGCAACTCAACGCTGGGCAGCCTGGGCCTTAAAGGCGGGAATAGGCAGGACGTCTGGACTAGGCGAGTTCTGGAACTTGGAACTAGCCCAAAAGTCCCTCTTACTGCCCATAGGCGTGGAGGCTGCTGAAGAGATGCGGCGACGAGGAGGAAATTCGGACTTGGCTTTGAGCTCGGCGGAAGCGTCAGAAAGAGCGGAGAATGTGTTATCCTCATCCATGGAGAGATTAAAAACCCCTTCGCTCGGGGAACGGGCGTGTTGCTGCTTGCGCTCTAAGGTGGGTGAGGTCGTCGGTTTGGGGTGGAATGGGAAGCTCGAGAAAGTGCTGGTCAACGGCGCAGTGTAGGGACCGTCATCGTAGGCTGGGGACTGCTGCCAGGTGACGTGGCCAGCCTTAGGATGGGTGGGAGTGGATGGAGCAAAAACATCATCATCCTCGGCATCAGTCAGGTCATCACAGATGGGGAACGCATCCTTAGCCACCTCGCTCGACTGGACGCTCGACAGCGAGGGAACAGAACGTGAGAGGTTTAAGGGACGACCTTCCCAAGTGGGTACCTGTCCATGACGGCGGGGGACAGACACGGCTTTGGAAGGGGTCGGAGTGGAGGGTGCATCGTTGATGTTCTGACGGCGGCGAGCGAGCTTGCCCGTGGGACGGGGGGATAATTTGGGAGCGGGGCGAACGGGAGGGCTAGCCTTGGTGGGGGTGGAAGGCGGGTTGTCGGATTCACTCTCTGAGGAAACTAGGAAGGGATCGAAAGAATTATGTTGATGGGTGCGAAGAGAGTGAGGATGTGGAAGGGAATTGCGTTTATTGGTAGCCTCTGCCTGCGAGGGAAGGTTGGAAGGGTTGGGAGGAGAACCTTGATGGAGTTGAGAGTGGTTTCGCCGATTAATATTCTTGCCCATGACGGTCTGAGAGTTGCTCCTGAAAAAGGAATTGATGTCAGGTGTCTGCTTTGGTTGCACACTCTGGGGAGCGCCTACCTGGGCTTTGACTTATCCTTGCTCTGCTTCGCGTTCTGACGGCCACGTGGAGGCTTCTCTGGGGCTGGTGACGGAGTAATGGTAAGAGCGTGCGATTTGGTTGGTGGACGAGCCGGAGTCGAAAGCTTGTTGAGGTCCTCGGAAAGCGGAGGCTGTGCATTTGCGGCTACTGCGGGCGGATGCTGGGACGGACGGGAAGCGGTGATTTGCTTTGGCTTATTGTACGATGAGCGAGATTGACGATTATGATTACCATGATTCTGTTGAGCGGGCTGAGAGCGAGGGGGAGTGGCTACACGGGGCTTTGATAAAGAGAGCAAGCCAGGGATATGAGTTGGCTGGACGAGAACAGCCGGAGGAGCTGATGGGTGCCGGCGATGGTGAGTTGAAGGGGAAGAAAGGAGATGATGAGGTTTCTGGACCATGATCATCGCGAAAGAAGTGTGTTATGTGGAGGGGCAGAGGAAACGGGAGAGTGGAAGGACGAGGGAAGGGAAGGAAAAAGTGGATTGTATGCGTTGCGTTGGAAGGAAGCGAGAGGGATACAAGAGGGGGGAACCTGGGACCTATTACTAAAGGAGAGTGGAATAAAATAAAATAAAAAATAAAAAAAATAAGGGGAAAGACAAGGTGGGCTGACAAGTGGGTTTTTTTGAATACCGTAAAGTTAGGACCCGCCGTCGAGCGGTGCATCAGAAGGTGGCGCCATTTTGACACTCCGCCTTGCCCTTTGCTTTACGCCCACTGCTGATTCGGGTAAAATTCCCGCCTAGATGTCGTCCCGTGCGTCCCATTCTCGGAATCTCCGTTACGTGACGCGTGCTTTGCGCCCCCTTTACCCCCGTTCGGACCCTCCTCACGCACGTTCTCGTTATCTGGACCCCACAACACTTTCCGTCACTTCACCTTTATTCCACCCCTTGGGTCGACGATCTCCTCGCGGGTTGAACTTCCCTCGGCCCTCTTTTTGTCCTCGTGTCTCAGTCCCTGTCTCGTCCTCTCCACCTTATTCTAGAACCTCCTCCCTTCGGCTCCTAGCGCCCGCATCGACAGACATAGCACGCCTTTCCCAATTTTAAAACTTTATCTTTACTTTTTTACACCACTCTCCGAGATCCCCTATTCTATACCGTACTAGTGCAGTGCAGCGTTACCTTCCCTTGTCACCTGAAACCATTCAAGTTCACCTTATCGAGGGTTGCTGTGCCGTGCCAGGTCAATGCCCAGGCTACTATCATTGCCCTTACCCGATCAAATTCTTTTGCTTAACCGCCCTGTGAGAAAACTGAAACCATCGGTCTGATCTCGACTCGCCGCAACAAAGGCAGAATTTGTTGGCACGAGCTTACTCGAACTCTACGAACCCCGCACAGCTTGTTCCTGTGCATGCATCATGTGCATGTGATGTGCACCTTTGTCGCGATAGCCGAGTGCCGAATACCCTGCGAACAGATTACTCTCTCATTATTGTCCCTTATTCTTGTTCATTCCGGTGCCATTATAACACAAAATGGTGAATGGAAAGGGAACCACGATACTTGTTGTATGTGTATTCGTGGATGCAAAAGCCGAGTGAAGAACAAAGTACGCCTTGCGTGGACCCATTCGGACAATTAACCCATCGACAACACGCCGCCAACACACTTTTTTTGCACAACCAGCCTATTCAGTCGCGCTTTGTTACTCTTATTACTGTCGCAACAACAAAACGACGACAAGCCGCGGAGCGCAGGCTTTATTATGCCAATAGCATCTTGCGAGGGTCCTCGATATACTCCTTCACTCTCACTGGACGTTCCCACACCAACAGGAACAATCTCATCAGTAGGTTGTCCGGCGTACAACAACACCAAGACGACAGATGGGTCCCACGCACCGAGGAATGTCACGGCCTCTCGCCCATCCAGTAACCGGTGGTCGTATGTCAATGCTACAATCATTATCGGCCTTATCACGATCTGTCCATCTACGACAACTGGTCGATCCTTGGTTGCGTGCATCCCTATCATTGCCACATGCTCCACTCAGATTGTGGGGTCCCCTCGAGGCACAACATGAACACGTACCCAGTACAGCAGATTGAGGCAGATTGATTATGGGCGTGCCGTACAACGACCCAAACACGCCCCCGTTCGAGCTATCAATGAACCCTATCAATAACTTGCTGACCTCAACCGCAATGCACGCACATGGTGAACGATCCTCCGGCCATATCTTCGAGCGTCAACTTGTTATCCCTCGCCTATTGATCGCGAATAAAAGTATGTGAATTTCTCGTAAAGCTTGACAGCGCACAACCCATGCCTTTTTCCCGAGGGTCGTAAGCTCACGCTCAAATTCAACGAAAGAAAGCGATTCGGCGTTCCTGATCACTGGCGTGACTAGACCCTTCGGAGTCGCGACTGCAACGCTGAGGTCCACGTAGTCGCGATAAACAATCTCGTCACCCTAGGTAGCACATTAAATTTGAGATCAAACATTCACTGTGGGGGTGAAACGGCGAAAACAAGGGACCCTGACCTCGATCGACGCATTTGCCGCAGGGATTTCCTTCAGGGCCAGCGTGCATGCGCGCGCAAAGGCGCTCATGAAGCCGAGCTTGACCTCGTGCTGTTTCAGTACGTCGTCCTTGTACCGCTTGCGCATCTCCATCAGCGACGACATGTCAACCTCGTTGAACGTCGTCAGGAACGCAGCCGTGTTCTGCGACTCCTTCAGTCGCTCTGCGATGCGCAGCCGCATCCGGCTCATCTTCACACGGTTCTCATTTCGCGAAAGGCCTCCAACGGCGCCAGCAGAGGCGGTATGGGTGGGGGGCTGCTTGTCCTCCTTCGGTGCGGCTGCGGGCTTGCTCGTCTCCTTTACCTCGGCCTTGGGGCTTTTTGGAGCCGGGGGAGGTGACGACTCCTGCTGGGCGGCTTTGGGTTCAGCCGTATCTTTCTTCTCCGCTTGCGGCGCAGCCTCCGATGGTGCTGCGGGAGAGGCACCGTCGGACTCGCCTGGCGCGAAACGGAACAGGTCCTGCCCGACCGTTACCGACTCCTCCTCATTCACAAGAAGCTCAGTGATCTTTCCCGCTGCGGGCGCGTTGACGGACACGTCGATCTACGGGGGGTAGTGGTGAACAGAAGGATTCATGGTCAGTTTAAGGTGCTCTCCGCTTTCCAATGAACGGGACCGACATAAACATGAATGAATCAAAAACAAGAAAATAAGATTCCGAACAACCGGCGGCAAGTGTGTGGAGGGAAGGAGAAAGTAGGCAGACGTCATCGGAGAAGTCTGTGGTACGATGCTTACCTTGTCGGTCTCGATTGTGGCTACCTCTTCGTCGGCCGTAACAGTGTCGCCGACCTTCTTCTGCCACGTCTTGAGCGTGCCTTCCGAAATGGACTCGGCCATCTGTGGCACTTTGACGGTCTCATCTGCTCCAAAGCAAGCACCCCAAACACGATGTCAGTTCATGACAAGCCCCGACCTGCAACGTAAAACGAGAGAAAGAGGCAGGTCCAAACTCCGCACGCACCCTTTAACAGTTTCGTGGTATGGAACGAGGCACGGTGTGTGAGATCCCTGGAACGTGGATGCGGTTAGACAACACGTTGGATTGAATGTATGTGAATAAGCAGATGGAAAGGGCAGAGGGGAAAGGGTGTACGGAAGCAAAGGATTGTATGACGCGACGCGATATGGTACAGGCGAGAACAAACCGGAACAGAAGCCCACCAGTAATGCGACGTGGCGAGGACCCGGATTGTACTACGCGGGATCATGCCCCTGGAGCGGGCGAGAGTAACGACGCGCTTTGAAAGCATAACTTATCGGCGGCGTCAAGTTTATGTTGAGTAGAGTGGCGTTGGTGAAGAAAGAAGAGAAATGAATCTCCGGTGGAGTGAGGGTGTGTGGTGTTGTCAGTGGATTGTCGCCTGTCGCCTACCGTTGCGGGCTAGTCCTATATTATGCCGTTGATTGGCCGGAAGTTCCGATGACCATTTTCAACAGCCACAGCCATTTACAACGTATCAGTCAATGCCAGGGATAAAAAAAATATAGCAACGTGTGGAATACTGATGGTGAGTACAGTACAATAAAATTAATATGATGCCTAGACTGTGTCGCAGTTGCATGGAAGGGCACGAAGAAAATGGGGCGAGAACCAGCCAGGCCTTATTATGAATCACGGTCAAGGGAAGGTGAGAATATACGACTTCATGCTGCCTTCCCAGCTACACTTGAGCAGAGCCTTCCCCTCTTCTGATGCACGTCCACCACACGCCTCCTCAATCAAAATGGTCGTTTGCTTCATAATTTTCCCGAACCCCTTCTTCACGCTCTCATCGTCCCGCTTCTGTGCATACGAGAGGTTCCTCCCCTGCGCCGCGCTACGGGCTAGCTCCCCACCCGCCCCAGTAACTGCATACTCGAACCATGGCACTCGGCGATGCTCATACCCATGCTCGTGAGGTCGAGCCGCAGCTTGTACGACAGCGTGCTCCGATCGGTCGTATGCCTTATTGCCGGGCGAGCACAGTCGTTGCATCGTGTTGCGTGTATAATTAAACGCGATGAACCGTAACTTCGGGAAGAAGTGCACGAGCGAGCCTGGCGTGCCGCATACAACAGGGCAATCCGGGTTCGGGCAGCCTGGGGGGTCGGCCCCGTCGCGCTGGCACTTTCCATGGAAGTAGGATGGGAAAATAGCAGTCTTCATACCCTCGTATGAGCTTTCTTCGTAAGCTAGCCTGATAGACTGCAGGTATGACATCGAGTCATGATGACTGCCATGCGGGAGCAGGTCTCGTGAAATTTGCTGTGCCTGCAAGCAGTCAGCGGACATATGCGAGTAGCAACCCGACGTCTTACAAGATGCTTGAACACGGTGTCAATGACGGAGGTGTAGTTCCCAATCCAAGCGAGGGTGACCCCCTCTATGCACTCTCCCTCACATGCGAAAACGGAAATTGGACTTGCAAAGAGAAGGATAGGAAGAGTGAGCGAAACCATGTTGTACAAGCCGGCGGTATGGTTGAAATGTAGGCAAAGCAGCAACAACCAAATCAAACCGGACAGGGCGCATTCACGTGTGGGTTGCACGTGAGTTGGAACGCCATAGGAATGCAAAGACTGGGAAAGCCAAACGTTAAGGTAATTTTGAATGACATTGGACCAGTCGCAGTATTGGTATGAAAGCGGTGTCTAATCGTAATCAAGTCCTATCAGAAAGGAGGTCAATTAGTACCCTAAGAACCTACGAAAGAACTTAACTCACCACCACCAGACGGGTCACCAGCTCCTCCACCACCCAAGTCATCCAGGTCATCACCCTCCCCGTTATCGAAGTAATTATCTGCATAGTCGTTATCGTATTCCTCGTCTACATCATAGTCTTCTTCAGCAGCTTGCGAGCCAGCTTCCGATGCCTCTGATTTTTTCTGCAAGGCAAAGAATGCAATATGGCGGCGTTAAAGTCAAAAGGACCAAGGGGAACGTGAAGGTACAACAAACCTCTTCTTCGGCATCATCCTCCAAAGCATCCAAATCAACACGTCTGACGGCTTTTTTCTCCGCTGCTAACTCATTAGAGAACTGGGCCATAAGGGTGCTCAGAGCACCTACATTTTCGCTTCTTCCGCGGATCAAAATAGGACTCGAATACCTCTTGAGGGAAGAAAGGTTGATGAAGATCCCGTCGCTCTAGCTTTGGCTGTATCGCAGGGGCAGGACGATACTTGTCCGCATATCGTTCTAGCTCTGTTGTGCACTAAGTTAGGGGATACGCGTTAGCAAAGACAGACGTGCCAGTTGACTTGGACGCTTCAGTCACGTGATAAACAGACTTGCGCAACCGAGCTGCGAAGCCGCGTTGTAAATCACATATGCGCTTCTCCTCTTCAGAGTACTCTGTCAGTGCGGGAAGGGGTTCGAGAGGCTAAGAAACGTATTTCTTAATGCTGTCAGGATGAACGCACTCAGAAGAGGACGAGGACGTACGGGATAGAGGGCACTCTGCTCTCTTGACATGGCTTGTATATCAGCAAATGTGAGGCCCATTGGAGGTGGATTGTTTCCTCCGAAGCTAGGTCTACCACCGAACCCTCCACGACCGCCCCCACGACCGGTCCTAGACATGATGCAGAGCAGAGCAGAGAACTGGAAGGAATCGTGGATCTTGAATTGAAAAGGACAAAGCGATGCCGCAAGATTATTTCCAACTCCGACGCTGTGCAAACAAAAGAAAATAAAACGGCAAGGCGAGTCAACGCGCCGCGTCTTTCACTTCATTCACCCCTCTGACCAACCAACCCAACCAACCCTTTCCTCGTACACCCCCCCCGGTCCTCCTCACCTCGACAAAAAGTTTCTCTACATTTATATCAATGGATAAATCCCTTGATGAGGTTTGTTTCATCCCCTGGTTGCGTCAAAACGTCCTCATCTGAGTTCTTTTTCTTTTTCTTTGTTCTTTGAAGATTGTTTCTGCTTCCCGTGTGGCTAAGCAAGGAAAGCGTGGAGCGCGTCGTGGTAACAGTGCACGCACTCAGGTCCTCGGAAACGCCGGTACATCCCCCGCTGCCAAGGCTCGGGTAGCCAATGCCATCAAGACAGCAAGTACCAACACTCAACCTGTTGAAAAGATTGTAGTATCCAATCTACCTCCTGACGTGAATGAAGCCCAAGTAAAGGTTCGATAAATTTCTCTTTTGTATCCACCTGAGCAAGCCCCAACCTTCATGTGCTTATAGGAACTTTTTCAAACTACCGTCGGTCCTCTGCGTGAAGTCAACTTACACTACGATGCAAATGGCCGCTCCAAAGGCGTAGCCTCGGTCGTGTTTCAGAAAAAAGGCGATGGCAATAGGGCATATCAACAATATAACAACCGCCTCATTGATGGGAGTTAGTATCCGCCACTTTCTCTCCTTTGAGCTCGTCTCTAGTTCCGCGACGCCAACTCGGCAACGGACTCGTTTGATTCGCCTTCGTGCAAGGGCAAAACTCCAACCGTGACACCCCATCACGGCCTCGCTTCCTGGTCTACCCTCCCCAAACTACACCTGAGGTTGAGCCCTGGGTGTATTCTTGGGTATCTGATACGTCTTTGCTTTGTGAGCGACGTATTGGGTGAACCTGATGAGCGCTCGTTATACCACCTCTTCATGCGAAACTCCCACAGAGCAGAGGCCTGACATGTCTCGCGTGGTGTATCGCAGATGGGTCGGATGCGTGTTTGTCGAGGGCGCTGACGTGGACCCTGACGCAGCGCGGTCAAAGGTCGAGGGTGGGCAGGAGGGCAGGAGTGTCGGACTGAGAGAGGTTTCAGTTCTGGAGTGCCGTTGAACGTGTAGACGTTCGCTGTCGCTTCAAGACCTGTCCTGTTGAAGAAGTCTGGCTTCGAAGGATGGCAAGGACGGGCTTTACAATACCCCGTTCGATCCATTGCGCAAGGTTAAGGCTGAAAATCAACGATGTCCGATGTTCGATCGAAGCACACGAGGATTGCCTGCAACTTTTTCTTTGCTCGGCTCGTTTTCGTCTTTCGTTTGCCTTGCGCACCGCTGAACACCCAACTGACCAATTAACTCCTCCCTTCTCCGCCGTTTCCTATCCTTTCCTTATCATCCGCCTTCTATCGCCTCCAGAGCGTCCCATGAAGATTGAGGTGGTTGTCGACCCTTCTCGTCTCGCCGCTACTCCTAGTCTCGCTTCTCGCGTCGCCCCAGCGGAGAATACTGCTGTTGTCACTAATGGCACACAACCTGCCAGGTCTGTTGCTGTAGCCTTGCAGGTTTACGCAGGATGACCTAACAGACGCAATTATCCGTGTGACAGGGGCCGTAATGCCGCGCCTCGAACTCGCGGAGGAAGAAGGCCAGGTATTCGCAAGGCCGAGCGGCCACAGAAGACGGTGGAAGATCTCGATGCCGAGATGGAGGTTGGTATCAAGTTTGTCAAAACGTGACTGAGCTTTACTGATAAGACTTCCGGTAGGACTACACTGCTAGCAATGCGGCTCCAGCAGCTGCCGCCGCCGCTTGATGTTTTGTGTTTCGCCCTCGGGTCTTGCGATCATAGTGTATAATGCTGCTTACCTTTCCTGTTCGTCTACTATTGTCCGTCCAATATCTTACCAAGTGATTCTTTCCCGTTATGCATGGTGCGCTTGAATAAGACAATTGTTTTCACCGCATCGGTGCCTAAATTCCACATCTCGCGCATAACCGTCCTCCACCCTACCCTCATGTCTGCACCAATGGCCGATAACACGTCAGAGCACGTCCTGTATGCAGAACGACCTGAGTGGTCCGACCTCACTCCCATTCCTCAGTATGAAAATATCCAGCCCCTTGCCTCAATATTCTACAACCCCGAGTGTATGCGACATTCCAGCTACCCTGTTCCCTGTGTACTGATTAACTTGTGATAAACTATTATGTCGCCTTGTGGGACAATGCAGACAAAGATGCCACCGATTACTTTCGTGGTATCGTAAAAATAGGCGAGAAGAGTCCACGCGTTCTTGGACTCACGGAGACGATTATCAGACTCAATCCTGCGCACTACTCCGCCTGGTATGTACCTCTTTTTTATTGTGCACCATGAGTCTTCATGCAATGGAAGGCAATACCGCTACGAAACTCTCGTCGCCATATCTGCCCCTCTCGAACCCGAGCTCGTACTCACAAACACGCTCACTAAAGCCTCCCCGAAGACATACCAAGTCTGGCACCACCGACGGCTTCTCCTCACAGCCCTACGCGATCCTGTGCCGGAATTAGTCTTCAACGAAGAGGTACTCAACATAGACGCAAAGAACTACCACACCTGGAGTCACCGGCAGTGGCTGCTCGCCCACTTTAACCAAGCGGACCTGTGGGCTGATGAGCTGCCGTTCGTCGAGCGACTCCTCGCCGACGACGTGCGCAACAACTCGGCGTGGCATCATCGCTTCTTCGTCTCGTTCGAGAACGGGAACAAGGCCAGGACAGGCGAGGACTCGGAGGAGGCTGTGAGGCGTGAACTGGCGTGAGTTCTTATCTTTCCTTCTGCCGCATTGAATGGGAGTCTGCCGAGTTGGGGCGCTGACAATTACGTTGCCACCATGGCTCTGTCCTCGTATCCCGCACACACGCACACGTCATCCCTGTCAAAGCTTCGTCAAGGAAAGGATCGCGCTTGCGCCGAACAACGCCTCCGCGTGGAATTACCTGCGTGGAGTCCTCGATCATGCGCGCATTCCTTACTCGACGCAGGCTGCTTTCGCGGAGCTGTATGTCGTCGACGCGGTCGAAACGGGCACCGACGATGTGCTCGACCTCGAGAATCCACCCCCTTCCCAGGGCGCAGAGTTGCCGTGCCCGGCGGCGCTTGAATTCATGGCCGACGTACACGAGGCAAAGGGAAAAGAGGGCCTGGCCGAGGCTGTGAAGGTATGTCATTTTCTGCCCTTACCGCCTGACGCTGTTGCCATACAGTCGCATGCCACTTTTGACAGTTGTGGAGCGAGCTCGCGCACACATTCGATACTATCCGGAAAAGGTACGTGTTCATAAAACGGCGCACCGCCCATCGATTAAGCTTGTCACGAGGACAGGTACTGGGAATTTCGCATTCGAGATGCAACTGCGAATGCTAGTACAGCCTAAAGCTTCAAGCGATTTGCGTCGAGACGCGGGGATTGTATTGTATTCTTTATACGACGTCGACTCGGTCAATTTTTTCCTCGGGACTGTAACCCCCTGGAATGAAAGTATTCGGTTCGGTCGAGTCACGAATGAATGATAATGCTCACACACCGCCCATCCTTCCGCGTGATTCCCATTTTACGCCCGACCGTTATGGTACCGTATTGCCTCACCAAATTCACACAACTGGGCTAAAGTAGTATCAACACGCGGAAATTCCTTGTATGTTGCACTATCGCGGAGATAAATCAGCTGACACTTAAATACTCTCCCGAGGGAGAATTTGCTCGAGACAGAATCCCCATGAGTTACCCTAACTACCCTTCGGCGAGTCGTCAACCTGGTAATAACTACGGTCTGGTCCCCTTGTCTGGTCCCATAGTTCGAACTCTGATGCCAGTACAGGCACCCAGCCTGAAGGCGGTGGCCATACTACCAGAAGGATATCTCCTCACCCGGGTTCGCCTCCGTCCGTTCAAGGCGCTCCGCGGACGACTCGCTCGGTGTCAAGTACCCGGACAACCACAACCGGCCAGGTACAACCCATCTACACTGTATATGAGGGGCAAAGCTGGCAGTGTGAGCATTGCCAGTTTATTAGCGTGCTTTGGTGCTAACGACGCTGCTGGTATATGCCAGCGGACCCGCGATCTCCACCTGGTACTCAACCATACGTGCCTCCCCAGGGTCAGCTTCCAAGCCCTTCCATTCCAGGCCCGGTACATAATCTGCATGTCGCACGCGATGGCCAACACGATTTCCGTACTCCTAACTATCCCCCGCCGGATTTATCCCTATGCAATCCAACTCGCAACCCACAACCCTCAGTACCACACAACCCCCAGTATCCTGTTGATACTCCATATCAAGCGGACCAACGACGAGGCCTGCAACAACCACAGCCTTCACTTGATTATCTTCAACAGCAACAGCCCTCCCCAGTGTCTATGTATCAGCAGCAGCAGGAGCCGTCCTTAGTTTCTGGGTACCAGCCACCCCAGCAGTACCCGCGTTCAGTCTTAGAGTACCAGCACCAGCAGTCATCAGTTTCAACACAGCAGCCACCAACTTCAGTTCCCGGATACCAGCCGTGGCAGCAGCCTTCAGCCCCCGGATACCAGCCTTCAGCGCCCCAACGTCGACAACAATCAACGGCCTCGTTCGAAGCCCATCGGCCGATTCCCAGACGAGTGAGCGAATCCCTTGATTCAAGTGAGTCCTTGTATCTGTGGCTACGATATGCCAAGAACTTGAACCATTAACACGTAAAACAGGACCCACTTGTCGCATTCCTAACTGCCACAATCCTGTAACTGTGGATAAGGGAACGAATGAGCTGAGCGAGTACTGTGGAGAGGAGCATATGCAGTTCGTTGCCGTCTCTTAGTTACTAGTCGTTCTCTGATGCTGAAGTTTGCCCGTTGGGTACCCAGTGAGGATATACGGCGTGGCGCCCCTTTATGCCATGCCTGTAGAAAGTGTCCTCAGCGACGCAACAGCAATTATTGCGGATTGGCCTGCGAAAGGTATGCAGCTCAACAGCACCAGCACCCAGCAGTAGAGGGTACGTGACCATTCGGACCGAGCCTTCACCACGCCGCAGGGCTGACCGTCGAGCCGTCGTCTCCAACTCTAGAACTTGTGCGTTGCCCACATTGTAGGACGACGTACCCGGCGCGGGGTAGAAGCGGGAGTCGGTACGACGCACAACCGGTCGGATACGGTTCCTTACCGCCTTGTCCAACATGTAACTATCATCCGGCACGATAGGACCAGCCCAATACTTCAGCTCAGGACGTGGGGATTAAGTGCTTCTAGGCGCCCCAATAACTTCCTACTTGCACAAATAACTGTGTAAAAAGGGTCAGTTCGGTCACTTTCCCCACACCGATCTCAACATTCTGCCACGTCATGATACTGCCGAACACCTCGCCGCCCATTTCTTTCCCTGCCTCTTCATTTTGACCGGATCTCCGTCCTAAACTATTTACTCTTTGGGGCTGACCACGCTCGTTTGCACTGCGTCCCTCAATTGCGGACATCATAACCCGATGATGGCCTTCCCTTTGTGACGTAGCCACCTCCAATTATTCGCTTATTAACGGTGGTGAAGAAGATATCCAGATCTTTTGTAAATGTGGTAACAATATGCGTCATCATATCAACTTACAAGCTTAACTAACACGACCAACTCACCCGAGACATTCAGTTCCAAGTCATAAGAGTCTGGAGCTCGCACTATACCAGTCTCTGACCTGTCACTCTGTAATGAATCCTAGGTTGTCGCATACACCATGTACTCTCTTATCGTTTCCGTACTCTTGGTACACCATTTCTTCACCTCGCAAGGTGATCACCATGCGTGCACAGTGTAGGTAAGGTGGCTGTGATCAATAAGATGTAGACCCAAGAGGCAGGTAGACAGAGAAAACGGAAAAGATAGCGAGAATGGGAGAGCAAGAAGCGGGGCAAAGAGAGGCAAGAACTTGAACGAGTACGGGCGACGGCTCCGCTACGCGAGGTTAAGTGGGTAAGAAGCGACAGAGAGTGAACAAGAGATGTTTTCGAGTGACGGTCTCGCTATATCGAAAGAATGGAAGTGATCATGCAGAGAAGAAGAGAGCAGAACGCAAGGAGTAAGATTGGGGATGTACGACGTGGTTGAACTACACAAGAGTAGAGGCGTTTTAAATACATGTCAGTACCTACGGTCATCTTGGTTGAGGCCGTACTGCACTGAATAGAGGCAGTGAGGAGAGTATATGAAGGGGAGGGAAAGGAGGGAGAATGGACGCGTGGTCTTGCACCGGATGCACAGGAAGAGAAAGGGACAAAGGAACGTAGAGACAGTACTGACTGTATGACAGATGACAGAACTCCTGCCGGGCCGTCGAGGCTGTTCACGTGGGCCAGACTCAACGTGATACCGCTCTCAGGCTGCAGCTGCAGCCGTCTGCGGGCGGCTCTTGTCTTTGTCCACTTACGGATCCATTTACTCCATTGAACTGAGAAACGCCCGTTTCTGTGCTGTAGTCTACTGGATCCACTATAAAAGAAAAAGCAACTGAATTTCAGTAGTTTGACATACTGAATGGTGCAGAATCACATTAATTTCAGTCATTAGCATACTGAAAAAAAGTCGCAAAGATTTCATATGACTACTGACTGGGTGCAGATTCGTTGAGTTTAATATGATTTTAATATGTTATACTCCTGAATTTCATCGATTTTCATGCGTTTTAGGTACTGAAAGTCAGTAGCTTTTTCTTTTATAGTGAGGGACGACTCGGATCTCGAGGGCATAATGATAGTGTATTATTGAAGTTACATTGTTTACCAAGTCCCTCCCACGATATTACCCACGCATCGCCTCACATTTCTTCCCCGCTCGACTACTGGTCCCGACTCCCGACCTTGCGACACCTGTTCATTTTTCCCGGATTTCTGTCCAACTATACTAGGTGTTTAGGGCTGGCCAACTCAATCTTGCATTGTCTTCCTCAATTTCGGCCATCTTGCATCATGAGCCAATGATGACCTGACAGCTCTACCTGTTGTAATGATAAGGTGTTCAGGTCGCACGTGAAAGTGACCCAATATTAATATTCATTCCCATTCCCATACCATTTACCATGCCATGATAACCCAACGCCCGATACTCGACACGATCAACTCACTGCAGCCTCATAATGCTGAGGCATTCTGTTCATGCCATGTGCTTTATCACACCCTTCAAGTTGTGTGTTATGTTTTTGACCTGGCGTGATTATCACCATGCGTGCGCAGAGCAGCGCGAAGTCTGTAGACCTCTGTCAGCGTTTGTCTCGCAGTTCCCTGTTGCACCATTCGGGGAACGCCCGGACTCCCGTATTCCCGGGCCAAAGGATCGTAGGATCGAATACAATTACGCTGAATTTTAGCGCATCAAGAGGCCTCGTCACGGGCCACGCGGCCTTTACACAGCCGGCCCGCCCACGCAAAAGGGACCGTGACCAGCCCTGGGGTACCGGGTTAACGTGGTACCCCCACACATCATCAGTCAAATTCTGCCCACGCTACGATACGAAAGAGTCAGGCCGCCGGTCCCCTGTAGTCTCTGTGTCTGTCCTCTGTCGACCCTTTTCGGGGCACGTACAAAAAGGGCGTGAGGCACTCCTAAAATTCCTGGAGGAAGCCCCCGACCCAGGATGATTTCCCCTGGGATTCCTCATGCAACGGCCCCCCTGCACACCTCTGTCCTCCCGCTACCTTACAGTTCTCGTGTATCTACGCTACACGGAGACAGCATCTTGCTAGTCTGCAATAGAAATTTAAGTAAAAAGGCTGAATTTTATTGATTGAAAAGACTCCGCTGTCTACGGAAATGAATGTGTTCCCAGTCTGTGGTCCAGGGCGCCACAACTAATACAGCACGGCACGGGCCCCAGCACTGCGGACTTGATCACGTGTTTGAGTGCGAGTCGGCGTCTTCCGTCTCTCGTCCTCGTCCTCTAAAGTTCGGGTCTCCGCGTTGCGACTCTGTCAAGCACACAGAAAGATCTCCAATATTAATGTCAAACATGGATCTGAGTCATCCCTTTTTATGGCCCATCGCACAAGGTATGCATGTCCCTGCAGAATGCCCTCGTCAGCTTTCTGGCCAGTAAGCCCAGTTTAACTCAAAAGGGCTCTCTCTATGCTCGCCAACAACAGAAACCCAGCGTGCTCCCGCTCAAAGCAGATATGTATCGCCCAATATTCCCACCGTCCCCAGTGGAAGTGAGATGTCCGACGAGTGGGGATGCCGTCCTTCACCAACCGCGCAAGCTTCAAGTGTGCCTTCCTTTGTGTGGATGGCGAACGCGTCCTGATGAGCCCGAGAACTGACAACGTACCATGCCATATGTAAGGCGTTTCTCATCGGACTGAGTCTACTCCTCACGGGATCCCACACCTTTTTTTTTCAGTCGCGCCGACGGTCTCTACGTGTCGATGTCCGATTGCCACCGTGCTGTGACCAAGGACATCTTAGGGCGCGATTAGTATGCCCTACCCGACAACGACATGAACAACTCACCCTTCTGCGTGATTATCGTTTACGCCCACCCATTTTGTACAGCACTGCCTCGCCAAATCCATACAATCTGGCTAAAAGTAGGATCAAGACGCGGAATTTGTCGTACTGCCGTGGTAAAAAATCAGATCCGTTGCTGATATTTAAAAACTCTCCTGAGAGGGGGAATCGCTCGTTACAGGACCCCCATGAGTTACCGCCATCAACCTGGTAATGACTATAGCTATAGTGCGATCCCTATGTTTATCTCGACAGATCGAACTCTGATGCCAGTACAGACGCACCTCAGGGTGCCAGCCAGGATAACCAGACTTCCCCTCACTATCCACCTCCTCATTACCCGCCTCCTCACTATCCACCCCCTCATGTCCCTGCATCGCAGCAAAACCAACCCCACTCCCCAACATCTCAACAACCATCCACACCATCCTATACTATGTACCCTGTCCAAGCCCAACCCCCATTCGAGGGACCAGGCAATTTTTCGCGAGGCCCACTGCAACAGCACTTTTCCTCTGAATATCAGCAACAACAGAATCCGGTTCTCGGATACCAGCAGTCTTCAGCTCCACAATACTATGCCCCGCAAAACCCGCCTCCATCTTCTGGGTACCTACGAAATCCCGAACCTTCACCTTCCGAATACCCCATGAGACATGCCTTTCCCTTCGAAGGCACCACCATGTCTGATGAACGTCATAGGAAGCGAGACAATAACACCATGTCTGATGAACGTCATAGGAAGCGAGACAATAACACATCTCATGATCAACGTGAGTCCGTATGTTTGGCGAGGATATTCCAACAATTTTGACTCATCAACACCGCAAGGAGGACCCACTTGTCGGCTCCCCGGCTGCGACCGCCCTGTGACCATGGATATGAACACACATGAACTTGGCGAGTACTGCTCAGTGGAGCATATGCGGTACGTAGTCGTCTCTATGGTCCTGGTCGTACTCTGATGCCCAATATCGCCCGTTGGGTGTCCAGGGAAGATCTACAGCGTGGCGCTTCCCTAAGTGAAAGGGCACCAGTTCGCCACGAGTCCACATCCCACCACTACTATCCACCGTCGCCACCGCGTACGTGACCAATGGAGTTAGACTCCCGTACCACAGGCTGACTGTCGATTCGTTGTTTCTAATTCCAGCGAATGTACGCTGCCCGCGGTGTGGCCACATGTACACGGCGCCGGGTAGGAGCGGAAATCGGCCTGAACTAATATCGGGCGATCCGATCGGATTGGGGTCCTTGCCGCGCTGCCCAAAATGTGGTTTATATCCGCAACCATAGGTTCAGCCCACAGGTCAATCAGCCAAGTACGCCAGCTTAGGGACGTGGGGATTGGGCGCTTTGTGGCGTCTTGACGACCTTCTACTTGTGCTAATAGCTCCGTACCAAGTCAGCTCGGCCACTGCCTCCACACCTTGCGCGAACGATCTTGTGGTTCGACAACGTTTCTCCGTTCATATATATTGCCAACACCTCGCCTCCTGTAACATTTCTTCCCCTTTCAGCTCCGGTCCTAACTTGCGTCGCCTATTTCTTTTGACCATCCTGACCAGAAGGTGGTCTTCTCTTCATGACAGACTCACCCTCTGATCATTCTCTAACCAATGATTGTAAGGAAGGCGTCTAGCTCGCATGCGAAAGTGAAGCCAATATGCACTCCCATACCAGTTACCATACTAACCTTCGACACCCAATACTCAGCACAATCGACTGGTCGCATAGTGCTGAAGTGTTCTGTTTATACCATGTACATTTCTATCTTGTATATCATGTTTTCGACTCCCTCGGTGTGATAGTCATTATTCGCAGTGCGTTACCAATCTGCAGATATCCGCGAGCGTTTCTCGTTTGTCTCTCATACAGTTCCCTCTACTGTTTTCTTGCTCCATAAGGCCCGTCCCGACTACCTGAACAGAAAGCCCTGATTGAAGAGATACCGCTGTCCGCGGAATGTGTTCCCAGTCTGTGGTCCCCATCATCTCCGATTCACATTAAGTTTTGTCGGCTCGTGCACGTGCACGTGCACGACATGAGTGAGGAATGCCACAACTAATACACTGGCAGCACTCCTCGCAATCCCCGCCCAGGGCTCAGGCTGTGCGTAGCTTAGCGATTTGATTACGTCGAATCGTGGTGCAACTATCAGGATATCCAGGTCCTCTGCTAACCTGCCAAGCACACAAAAAGCCATGCGAAAGATCCCCCAATCCCCCAACTTCGAACATGGATCCAAGGTACGCCTTCTACGGCACCTCGCATAAGGTATGCATTTCCCTGCAGAATTCCCTCGTCAGCTTTGTGACCAGTCCACCCGCTTTACCTCGGAAGGGCTCTCCGTACGCTCGCCAACAACAGCATCCAACTCAACCTCAGGGTGCTCCCACTCAAATCCAACATGGGGCGTCCTATAGGCCCACTGTCCCTAGCGGAAATGAGATGCCCGACGAGTGGGGATACAACACTTTGAGAACCGCGCAAGATTCAGGTGTGCCTTCCTTTGTGTAAATTGCGAACGCGCCCTGATGGACCCGAAACTTGACAGACGTACCAAGCTATGTGCAAGGCGGTGCTCATCAGACTGTGTTCGCTCCTCATGGGGTTCCACAACCCTTTCCTTCGGCCGCGCCGAGCGCCCCTACATGTCGATTTCTGAACTGCCACCGTCCTGTGACTAGAGACATGGTCACACATGAGCTTGCCGAGTACTGCACAAAGGAACATATGCAGTTCGTAGCCTTTTTTCAAGCCATGTTCGTGCTCTGGTGCTGAATTTCTCCCGTTGGGTATTCAGAGAAGATCTACGACGTGGCGCTCCCGCATGTGTTGCCTGTCGAAGGTGTCCTCGCCGCATCAACAACGATTACTGCGGATCCTCGTGCGAAAGATGGGCAATGGAACAGCAACGGTCGCGCCAACAGCACTATACACAATTGACGCCGCAGGCACCAGTACCTGCTTCTGGGAGTTTCAATTGGGGCAGTATGGCGGGCGGGTTACCTGCAGATGGCAACCCCGCGGCTGGTTATCAGCCCTATCACGGCCCACCGAATCCGCCAACAGGGGGTACGTGACCGATTAGATTACATTGGACCAGGCTAATCGTTGGGCGATTTTTTCCCATTCTAGGGCTTGTCCGCTGCCCGCGGTGTTTTGCGACGTGCCAGAGTGGGCGCGCTTGTCCACGATGTGGCCATCGTCTGTCGCCATTGATCCTGCCATAGTCTGATCAGCCAACTACTCCAAGTTTAGGACGTGGGATTGATTACTTCGCTCCGCCTGACAGCTACCTACTTACACAACTGACGGTCGCTTCCCCGACACTGCACGAACAATTTCGATGGTCCGCCAAGTCCTCCATACCGTGATACTGCCAACATCTCGCCTCCATGGAATGCTCATTCTTTCCCCCTCAGCTACGGTTCTCAACTTGCGTCGCCTATTCGTTTTAACCGGGTTTCCGTCCTATGCTCCTTGCCCTTGGGGCTGACCACTCTCCCTTGGACTACCTTCCTCGATTGCGAACATGGGCAGATGATGGCCTTCCCTTTGTGATATACTGACCCTTGATTATTCTCTTAGCTGACGATTGCTGGGAAGGCGTGAAGGCCCCTTGTGAAAATGGTAATGATATGCATCATTGCCATTCCAACCTCTAATACCCGATGCTCAGCGCAACTGATCAACCCTTGGTGCTGAGACGCTCTGTTCACACAAGCTTCTGGGCTCGCACTATCAGTCTCTGGCTTGTTACCATGTAATGATCCTGGATTGTCGTATATGTCATGTACCTTCTTGTCCTCGTCGTATTCCTTGTATACCATGTCTTCAACTCTTAATTCGTGTGGTGACCGCCGTGCATGTGCAGCTCAGTGAGATACCACTCTGCAGCCGTCTGCGAGCGTCTCTCGTGTCCTTGTCCTCTCGTACTTCCGCCTGCTGACAGTGCACTCTTACTCCATTCGGCCGAGAAACGCCTGTCTCATAGTCTACCAGATCGTGCACGCCAAAGGCCAGAGTTTTCTGATTCGAAGGCACACCGCCGCAATCTTCGGAAAGAAAGAGTCCCTGGTCTGCGCCAGGCTGTCCCTGTTTATGATTCTCATTAAGTTCTGTCAGATTATTGTTGTCGGCTGCTTGTACAGGCCAACAGTGCCACTAATACAGCACTCCTCGCAGTTGCCATCACTGTGCTGTGCAACATAGCAATTTGGTCACGTGCTGGGGTGTGAGTCCAAAATCCACACCTTGCGTACAACATATAAAGCCATGCGAGAGATCCCCCAATCCCCCATCTTCGAGCATGGATCCGAATAACCCCCTTCGCGGTGCCTCGAGTAAAAAGGTAGACACATTTCCTGCGGAATACCCTTGTCAGCTTTCTGACCCGCTCATCCACTTTAACTCTCAAGGGCTCCTCCTACCCTCCCCAACCCCAGAGTACTCCTCCTCAAAGCCAATATGCAGCGCCATATGGGCACGGCGTCTCCAGTGGAGGCGGGACGCCTGGCCAGTGGGGATACGACGCTTCGAGTACCCCACAAGGCTCAAGTGTGTCTCCCTTGTTGTGTGAATGGTAGACTCGGATGTGTTCTCACAAGCTCGCGCATTAACAGATGCACCAAGTCATGTTCAAGGCGTTATTCACCAGACTGGATCCGCTTCCCGCGGGGTCCCACAACCTCTTCCCTCAGCCACGCCGACGGCCAACAACAACAACTACTACGGATCCACCCACGAAGGGTGGGGAATGCAACAACGGCAACACGAACAGCAAAACTACCACCACCATCAACAACAACAACAGCAACAACAACAGTGGTATCAACAACAGTGGCATCAGCAACAGCAGCAACAGCGGCAGCAACAGCAACTTGAGCAGCAACAGCGGCAACAACAAGAACAACAGCAACAATGGCAACAGCAACAGCGGCAGCAACCTCATTATTATCAACCAACTACGACAATGGGGTCACAGGCACCAGTACCCCCTGGAAATGCTACCTGGAGCAATGTCGCAGACGGGTCGATTTCCGTCGGCACCCCCTCGGTAGTTTATCAGCCCAAGGGCCCACCACATCCACCAGCAGGGGGTACGTGACCGATCACTTGGAATACACCAAAGGCTGACCGTTGAGCCGTCATTTTCAACTCTAGGACATGTTCGCTGCCCGCGGTGTGGTACGACGCACGCGAGTGGGCGCGCTTGTCCATCATGTGGCTACCGTTAGCTGCGATAGCTCCAGCTTCCAGGCCGACCAGCCGCATACCTTGAGACTTGGGAATTGAGTGCTCTGCCGCGCCCTGATAACATTCCTACTTGCACTGATAACGACGTAAATGATCAGTTCTACCGCTTTCCCCATATCATGCACCGATGATCTCGATGTTCCACCGAGTCCCTCTATTCCATGACGTTGACGTTGCCAACGCCCCCGCCTTGTGTAACTGTACATTTCTTTCAGCCTCGGTTACGAGTCTCAACTTACGTCGCCTATTATTTTGGCCATCCATCATGATCCAATGATGACTTTCCATTGATGATGAATTCACCAGTGATTATCAAGAGGGCGGCAGGCCGCATATAGAGGTATGACAGTCATGTATTGGTGTCCCTGACGGTGACGCCAATATCATGGTGCATCACCACATTACGTACCACGCTAACACGGTGTGCGGCACAATCGACCAACTCAGACATTCTGCTCATGGGCTTCCTGGGTTCGCATCATGATAGTCTCCGGCCTATCATCCAGTAATGAATCCTGGATTGTCACCTGTGTTATGTAATCTTGCCTTGGTGTCCTTTGTATGTCACGTCTTTGACTCCCATGGTGTGATATTCCATCCGCTGGTTTCTGCATGACTCATTGAACACCCCCAACTAGTACTGCCTGCAGGAAGTGTCTCGGGGTCTGCGCCAAATGGCCCCCATCTCCTATTGCCATGAACGGCCATCAGAATATTATTTTTTCCATCAACCATCAAAGACGTATGATGGCGGTATGCTTGGTACATGGGCGCAATCACGGAGATGTCGTGACACCGGTTCGTTCTTCCCCGTGGCGTACACGTAGTACAGAGGCGGTGTAATGGCATGCATGAAAAGAAACAATGCGGCAGTGCTCAGGAACGAGGGGAGGTGTGCCACTAGTACTGTAGTACTGGAATGGTTGTCGGCCCTCTGCCTGACATCGTGTTTCCCAACCCTGCGCGCCAACCATCATGTGATCACGTGTCGGGTGCGAGATTCGCGTTCAACGAACGCCCACGGTCAAAGCCCTGATACTACCCGTAGTAATTCAACTTTGTAATCCCCATGGAAAAGATGGCACTGTACTCTATCATCTTTCATCTTTCACCGGCTCCAAACCCTTCCCAATCTCTCAAGTGCTAGGACACCCAATTCCTCGGCTTTGAACATGCCAGTGGATCGTCGCGTTCAAGGCGCCCAACATGAGGTATAGATTTCCCCACAGAATGCCTCATCAGCTTTCTGACTATCTCCACCTACTTTAATCTACCTCTGGGGCTCCAGAATATTTTCGCCGACGGTCCCTACGTGGCGCTATCCAGACTGCTATCGTCCTGTAACTAGGAGTATAGACGCACAAAAGCCTAGCGAGTGCTGAGGAAAGGAGCATATGCAGTTCGTGGACACTTTTTCATGTCAGGGCCATGTTTTGATACTGACTCGGAATGTCGCTGTTGGGTATTCAGGGAAGATCTACGTTGTGGCGTTCCCGCATGTCCTGCCTGTAGAAAGTATTCCTCGCCGCGTCAACAGCGATTGCTACGGATCCTCGTGCGAGAGGTGGACAATGAACAAGCAGCGATAGTAGAGGTTTCAAGTGGGGCAGTATCGCGGGCGGGTCACTTTCCTTGGCAAACCCGGGGCCGGTTATTGGCCTCAGGGCCCACCGAATCCACCAGGAGGGGGTACGTGACCGATCAGAGTCAGACTTGGCCACACCGGAGGCTGACCATCGAGCCGTCATTTTCCAACTCCAGGGCTTGTTCGCTGCCCGCGGTGTTATACGAACTATCCGAATGGAAGTACTTGCCCATCATGTGGCTAGTGTCTGGTGCAATAGGTCCAGCCTACAGACAGACGAGCTGAATACTCTAGCTTAGGACGTGGGAGGTGAATGCTCCGCGTCTCCTTGACCGCCCATACATTAGGCTTCTGATCCACGGATTTTAAGGCACCCCACAACAAATGCCTCTCTTGAAACCAATACTCTGTAACAGCCCATAGCATCTGGTGTCCATGGGTTATGACAGTTTGCTGTAGTTACATGAGCCGACAACGGAAAAACGATATATGCTGCCCTCAAGGGGAAACAGATCTTGCCCGAACGGACGGGGATCTCAGGATCTGGCTCAATATGGATGAAGCATCGATGAAGTCTTGACCCAACCCTGAGTTTTTCGTGTGAAAAGTGGTAATTCTGCGAGTGAAAGTACGCGAAGTGCCCGTGCGAAACACGGGATACCTCAAGTAAGCGCCTCAGCCGTGTTACTTTAGTGTCGTCATCCTCCACGCCTCATTGGATGGTCTTGTGTCCCTCAGATGTCAAACGTTTCCTGGAAATTTCTGAACTCGGCCCTCTATTCCTGATTTAGTATCATGCAACCTACACAAGTCTCGATTTGGTGATTCAGCATCATACTGTATTAAGCTGTATTGGTCAAAAATGTCATGGTTCCGAGTCAAACATCTTGCATCGTCCATTCACCCACATCGCAGCAGTGTTCACAATGGAAGAAAAGAATGAGACAGACTCATCTACTCCGCTCAGCCAGCTATTCCAGCGAGGGTTCGCTCGTTCCGAAGGTAAGTTCCAAACGGAAGATATTAAACCATGCTTTCCTCACGAATTTCTCGTCCACAGCCAGCGTAGACCCGAAAAAAATGTGGTCGATATTTGCGAAGGAAATTAAGGAGTACGATGAGAATGTCACCAACGCCCAGAATAACAATATAGACAGCGTCCTAGTGTTTGTAAGTCATAATTTGCTGATTGTGGTACCCCTCGTAATGATCGGCTTGAAAGACTGGCCTCTTCTCTGCAATCGTCTCCGTTTTTGTTATTGAGAGCTATAAGAAGTTGTCCCCCGACTCTGGCGACAGGACCACGTTTCTTCTCGAGCAAATCTCACGGCAGCTTGGTGGTTTTGAGAACGGCACGTACCCGCCGTTCCGGGCCTCTTCGCCTTTTTCCCCTAGCCGTACCATACTCTGGGTCAACATACTGTGGTTCCTAAGCCTTGTGACCAGCATCGTTTCCGGCTTCTATGTAATGCTGGCGCAACAATGGGTCGGTCGGTACAATCAAATAAGTCAAGGATTGCCCAGCAACCAAGGGCGCGTTCGATCCTTCCTGTTTCGCGGCGCCCAGAAGTATAGCTTATCAAATGCAATCGGGATGATGCCAATACTACTCAACATCTCCGTGTTTCTCTTCCTCTTTGGTCTCATGTTATTCCTCTTTACGATCTCCCATGTCCTGGCCACCATGGTCACAGTGTGCACCGGGCTCTTTGGCCTGGCGTACTTTGCGTTGACCATCCTCCCCATCATCCATGGCTTTTGCCCGTATTTCACGCCGATGTCGGGCGTATGTTGGTATACGTGGCACATTCCCCTCTCCGCCGTAGCGTTTGCTCTTCGATGGATCGTGGGCCAGTTTTGTGCCGACTCGCTTCCACGTCACCAAAATGACGGCAAGTCACTCGAGCAAGGCACACTCATCAAGCTGTCACGAGCTTTTCACCATGCGTTTCAGAATCATACGCAACGTATCAAGGACGGTTTACGATTGAGCATCATTCGTCAGGCGCTAGACGCCCCATTGGCCGAGGACCTCAAGGCGCTCACTTGGTTGCTCCAACGCCCCGCAATGGCTAATAATAACAAGATTCAAGAGTTTGTGGACAGCATCCCCGGGGTGACCCTTCTCCAACTCTCACATATGCGAGCCCCCGTCGATTCTGAACAGACCACCATCCACGTACATCTCTCAAACCTGTTTCAAAGTTGTACCAGTACACATGTCACAACTGAACTCGAAGAGGATGCACGCAGTCGCCGCCTCCTCGTATGCCTAGATGCTTTCCACCACATCGTCGAATCTTCTCCCATACGCAATGGAGTTTCGCTATCCGATATGGCTCTGAAACCCGTGTGGCCAATCTTTAAGAACGTCGAGCTTGTACGAAGACTTTGGACAGACAACGACCCAGTCGTCCGCGTTACTTCTCGTTCCATTTGTACACATCTTGCCAGACAGCTCCTCCGCAAACATCCGCTCGACGAACCGGAACAGACTTGGCTACGAGAAATAATGGGGGACCCGGCAAGCGAAACTTACTCACCGGATCGCGTTGCAATGGCAGAGCGTAGGAACCTCACGTCCTTTGTTTACGGTGTCCTTTCCAACTCCACCGGTGACTTCAATGTCAAGAGTATCACTCGTTTCGCGGAGTCGCTGGCGGTTCTCATGAACGCAGGAAGATCGGCCGCCCTCAGTAGGGACATCTTCGAGGGAGAACTCACCTCCCTTCTCGAGCAGGTAGAAAGCGATGACCATCGCAATCGTGACGAGGTAGTTGCCAAATTGCGCACAATGTTCCGTTCATTCCTCCACGTTGAATAACTGAGTTGAACTGAGGGTGAAATGCCACACAAAGGTAAGGGATTCACTCCCGATTTTACCCAATAATCGTGTGGAGTAATGATTAGGCACCTATTGATCTTGTCACAATTGTAGTGACACCTCGGAGTTGATTTCGTTTTTTTTTCCATCCATTACTATGCGCCTCGACTCAGAGGTACAGAACCCCATGTAGCACTTCCAGGATACTAATTACATGCTGTTTGCGTATTATCCATACATGTGACATAACCATTCCGCCTTCTACCCCCCATAGTAGCCTTGCGGCATAACGTATTCTTCGCGAGGTGTTGACGCGCCAGGTACCGCGGAGTTGATTTCTTATATGCTTGTCTCGTGTGTTCGTCTTGTGATTTGATACATCATTTATCGTGATTGTACTATTCTGTGATTTTGTTTCTGCATTGCGTCACAACTGGCACGTACCCGGTGTTCAGTCTTTGATTTTCGCCTTATCGCCATGTGCGCAGGGCAGGCCAAAATCGATAGGGACTTTACGCTGCTGAATCATCAGAGGGCCTGGGCCTGACACTTACTCTCAGGCTATTCAACCGCTGGGTATAATGTAACTAGCGTCTTTCCGTCCTCGCCCACTATTGCTGTCACAATGTCCATAATTAATGCAGCAGCTGACCCCTCTGCCTCTGACTATACCCAAATATTTTGTCCTGCGATAAATAATTACAACGAATTGACGGGACAAGATCTAAACAGTCGTTGCGCCGCTTCAAATCTCGTCAACCAGGCTGCTGTCTTGAACGTGTTTCGAGATCGGATGCAAGGTTTCAATGAATTTCGCAACGGAAATGAGACATTGATGACACATTTGGAGTCTACTGTCGATATCCTTCTTGCGATTTCAACAAAGTTGAACCTCGGGGAAAGTGCCGACTCAGAAATCGTAAGCGTCAAAGCATTCCTCTCGTATCGAGCACTACTAGAATATCTCTTCTTAGCTGTCCTTGCCCGCCAAAACTGTTTTCACTGCTGTCGTCATTCTCCTCGGCGTGTGTCTCTTCTAATGATTCTCTTCGTGCCTTCTCGTAACCCTCGATATTCCTAGCCTGATACATCCTACCACTCTCTTCTCACCCTCTTCCAACGCCTTCTATTCCCCCTTCAGCGTGTCAGAAACCTTACCGAGATCCCATATCCGGCGGGGATAGAGGAGCCACTTTGGAAAGTTATGGCCGAGGTGCTTTCCACTCTGGCAGTGTTCACTAAGACGATGAAGGATAATCGACCCAGGATTGGTGTGTTGTTTCCATTAATCTATCCATTTCTTTTTTTTTGGTTGACTACGGTATAGAAACAAAGCCTTCGTCGGGTGTCAAGCAAGTCGCGGAAGACCTTGAGAATGCATTTCAACGGTTGAACGCGCTAACCAAGGAAGCAAGCTTGATCGAGGGTTGTGTCTGCTCTTTTATCCAGAAAAACGAAGAGACACGAACATGGTCCGAGGAGGAAAAAGGATTCGTTAGTAATGCGCTCTCAAAACAAGCCAATGGGAGGTGAGGCACCTCTCATAAGGTAGATCCTGATTGTGGCTCACCATCTTTCACAGTTTTCGATGGGTTTCTGATCAGCTTCAAAGCCTGCACAGAGATGGAAGCGTCTTTAATCGCATCCGTAATGCCCCACAGAATCTTGGCACCGCTTTGGACGAACATTTGGGCAAAATCTCTGGAGAGAAAAGCCAAGATGCGCTTCTCCTGTTCAAATGCTTGATTGCGGCTTTTCGCCCCCTTCGGCTCAGAGAAGTCGCAGAGATCTTCGCCGTTCAGTCCGACCGACATGAGCCTCGTTACGAGATGAGTCTGCTTTATGAATGCAGGGCCTTTATCGTTTTCGATGAGAGGAAGAATCCCAAAGTCGTCCAGTTTTCATCTCCCTTTGTGGAGGAATATCTGACTTCGGAGCACCTACAAACCTCAAACTACGGAAACATCTCCCGCTACCACATCACTCGAGAAGCTGCCCACACAGCTCTTTCCCGAGTCTGCATTACGATACTTCTCCAGTTGGACGAAGGCGTGGACAAAATAGCCCTTAGGAGCCTCCCTCTGGCTTTCTACGCGGGAAGCCACTGGGTCGATCACACCAGATCGGGCAACGTATCCCAGAATCTGGAGATCATGAAGCAACTATTTGACCCAGGGAAACCGCATCTAGACGCATGGATCTGGATGCAGGATATCGAAAAGGGCCGGCGTCGGACCATGGATGATCTCGGGCCTCGACCATCGCCACGTAGCGCAACTGTTCTGTACTATGCCGCGTCATGTGGTTTTAGTGAGCTGGTAAGCTACCTAGCCAAGGCGCACCCAGGAGACCTGATGGACACTGCCAAGCGTGGTTATCATGGGACACCGCTGCACGCGGCATCATGCAAGGGACATCTTGACGTTGCTCGTGCGTTACTTGAAGGTGGGGCCGACGTCAACGAACCGGCTGGTGATAGGACCCCGTTACACGCAGCATACTATGGGGGACAACTGGAGGCTATGGAATTCTTGTTACAGCATGGAGCAAACGTGAATGCTAGGGACACTTTGAACCATACCCTCTTGCATCGAGCATCACGCGATGGACAACTGCAAGCCTTGGCTATGTTACTCAACTACAAAGCCGATATCAACGCCAGAAACAGGAGCGGCTGGACGCCACTGCACTGGGCAGCATTACGGGGATATGTCGAGGTCACGCAATTCCTCTTGGATAAAGGGGCCGCGGTGAACTCACAATCTTTGAACAACAACACACCATTGTATTTCGCATCGATCACCGGAAACCTCGATATCGTGAGGGTGCTGCTTCGGTTTGGGGCGAACGCCTCCATACGGGGAGAACATAATTGGACATCACTCGAAGCGGCTAGGGAGAACGGACGTGACACGATTGCCGAGCTTCTGTCGTCGATGTCGTCGAGTGGTGGGGACTTGATGCCAGTCGACCGTGATAAACCCACGAACGAGGTCCGACAAATGAAGCGACGTGCTCTACTCGTTGGGATAACCTATTCTAACACGTCCAGCGACATGCGGCCGCAGCTGTATGGCCCTCATGACGATGTGGATCACTATCGGGAACTTCTCGTTAGTGGGTAATCATACACCCCGTTGCTACTTTCACCCATTCAACGGTATTCACTCTCGCAGAAACATATGACTATCGCCCGGAAGACATCACTGTGCTCAAAGATCGTCACGACTTCCCTGAGAACGCACAGCCCACTCGCGCTAACATGGTTCGTGATAGCAGATCACTATCACCATCCTGCGATCCGCATTGAGATACAACACAGATTCGTGAGCTGAAAGAACTGGTTTCTGGTGCAGGGCCAGGTGACAGATTCACTTTCTTATGTGTGTCTCTATCCTCTTAAAGCTTCCTCCATCTGACCGACAATCACAGACTCGGGACATTCAGGCCAGAGGGGACCCACAGATGACGAGAAAGAGGAAGATGGTATGGACGAAAGTATGTTATCATTTATCCCGAGAAGTCAAATTCTCATGCGTACTTGCGTAGTGATAATCACAAGTGACGAAGATGTCATCATCGACAATGTTTGTTTTGCTCCGGGTTGCCTCAACGGCCGCGCTTGTCCGCTAACAAAGTTTCCAGGAGCTCAATCGCATTCTTGCCCCCCTTCCGGTTGGGTGCTCCCTCCTTGTTCATATCTTGTTCTTTTATTTCGTTTTAAGATTAGCTCATGGCTGTATCTTTCAGGCTATCCTTGACACGGCCCATTCTGGAACCCTGCTTGACCTTCCTCACTACCATTGCAATAATATCTACGTACCATGGCAATCTAAGGGCGAGCGTCGGACGAGGACCCGGCATAATATCAACGGCTTGTGTCTGCATCATGTATCCTTTAGTAGTACGCTGACAACAACTTAGTGCGCCGGCGCGCGATGATTCCTGATCACTCAACATCGGGCGTCGGACCATCAACCACAAGCATGGAAGGACAGCGGAATTCTAATCGACGGTCAAATGAACCCCTACAAGCTGGTGTCCATCCCCGTGCAGTTCGTTCTACGAACCAATCGGAATTGACCTCAGGAGGGCAACTAAGTGAAAATCCGACTCGACGCTCACCACTGCGCATGTTTTTCCCAGACCAACCGCGATACGCTACGCCAGAACGTCAGTTTGACTGCGATGGCTGGTGCAAATACGCTCAAGCTGCCGATTCGTGTCAGAATGTTGTGAGTATTAAAGGTCGATATAGGACGGCAGCTACCTCATGTTTTATTTCAGGTCTCAATATCTGCTTGCTCGGACTTTCAGCGCGCATGGGAAGGGCCCAAAGGCTCGCTGACCACAATCCTGTGCGGTTACCTAAGTTGGTGTATATTATGGAATGGTATCATATACAGATCTGACACAACCCTTCAGAGAAAAACAGTTACCCATCATACGAGGCCTTAATGACTCATGTCAAGTACGTTGTACAAGCGCTTACTAATTGGCTCCATCACCATTTTTCCTTTCCTTAGCTTTCAACTTTATTACAATGCACGTGCACTGCATGAGTTCACCCGCAATGAAAGGAAGAACGCTCGCTATTACAAAGTGGACAAATTCGATGGGGAGCTTGATGCGTTTCAAGAGCCACAATTGAGCAGCCTTATGAGATTGGTGTGTTCGTACCCAGATTAGTTTCTGTCCGAGTGCCGATTGTCATTTTATAGAATATGAGCAACACTCTGCTGCTATGATGACATGTTGTAAGTCTCCCTTTACTTGTCCTTACCCTTTTTACATGAACACTATATGTAGTTGATGTTCATCACCTTTTTCTCATGGCTACGGAACCCAACGTGCGTCGTTTATCTAATTTGACCATCATGACCTGATAGTAACCCTCCCGGGCCCTTTGTACCAGGTTCCCTCTGTTGTTCACTCACCAACGATCGACTCGGAAAAGAAAGCGTCCAGGTGGTATATAGTGGAATGGTGCCAGTGGTGTATATTGGTGTCATACTAACTTCCAACACCTAGATATTCAGAACGATTGACCAGCCTCCGAGTCTATCTAAGAGGTTCTAAAAGCTTCTTGATTTCGCATTATGATGGCCTTGACCTGTCAACCAGTAACTAATTGTGAATTGGTATATACGACATGTGCTCTTCCCTTTGTCGTACTCTTGTTATCATAGTATCCTCGACTACCTCGGTATAGTAATCATCGTTCGTGCGCAATCACAGATCAGTGTGATACGAGTCTGTAGCGTCTTTCGTCTATCTTAGACTATCTAGTAGTTCCATCTGACAGTTTCTGGATTGAAGGACACGCCCGGTGCCTGTAGGAAGTTTCCAGAGTTTGCGCGAAGTAGGCTTGTGTTTGTGTCTCGGATGAGTCGTGTCGTGCTGCTGCCAGTGGTTGTCGGTTCGTTCAGGGTCAGAAGGAGGTTACATTCGGCCGGCCAACTATGCGAGGGTGCTGCTAATGATGTGATCACGTGTTGGTGGCGACTGAAGGAACGTGTCAAGATTCAATATAATTCACACCTTTTGCCAACCTTGGAAACCCTATGCAAAAGATGACAGTGTACACTATCATCTTTCATCTTTCATCGACTCCAAACCCTTCCCATATCTCTCAAGTACCAGAACTCCCAATTCCTCGGCTTTGAACATGGATCGTCACTCTCAAGGCGCCCAAAACGAGGTATACATCTCCCCAAAGAATGCTCCGTCGTCAGCTTTCTGACTAGCCCACCTACTTTAATCTACAAGGGCTCTTATGCTTTCCAACCACAGCACGCAACCCAAGCCCAGCGTGCTCCAGCTCAAAGCCAATATGTAGCGCCCTATAGGCCTGTCGTCCCCAGTGGAAGCGATATGCCTGACGAGTGGGGATATCCCGCTCTGATCGCGCCTCAAGTCTCAAGTGTGCTTTCCCTGCTTTTTATATGAATGGCCATCCTGTCCTCACAAACTGGGGCATTGACAGACACACTAGGGCAGGTTGTTGCCCCGACGGGGCCCACCAGCCCTCCCAGTGTCGCTCCACCACAACCTCCTCCCCAAGCGGTGCCGACCGTCCCCATTCCTATTTGTCGCCTTCCAAATTGTCATCACCCTGTGACGTGGGATGTGAGGACGTATGAATTCGCCGAGTTCTGCGGGCTGGAGCATATGCGGTTCGTGGTCGCACTAGCAGATCCTGTTCGCGCTTCTGGTGCTGAATTATCGCCGCAGGGATGCTGTGCAGCGTCTTGGTGTCCCCCTCTGCCCTGCGTGTGGTAAATACCCGCGCCGCACAAACAGCAAGTATTGTGGATCCCTCTGCGAGGCATGGGCAGTGCAACGGGAACAGCAATTGCGACTACGGCAGGAGCCGCGTCCGCAACAAGAACAACAATGGCACCAGCAGAACCAGCCGGGCCAGCACCTGCAGCCATCATCTACGGGCTCGAGTTCTGTCTTTCCTAATCCCGGTGCCGTCACATGGAGCAACGCCGCACGAACATCGGCACTTCCTAACAAAGGGTCACCGCAGAGCTGGCAAGGTCGGTACCCCCAATAGTCATGTAATTTTAGACAGATCTTTGCAATACACCTTAATTGATGCCTTAGCTTATGTTGACGAATGTATTGGGTATAAGTCGGTTACTTGATATGACGGCATCTTGCCATCCTGGGACCAGTGCCTACACGGATCCCAGCCAAGTTCCATCCTAGGACACAGCCTCATCACGCCGCCTCATTTCCCTCATAGGGCTCTCAAATCAACGGCAAACGGCGAACAAAGCGAGCGCAATTGATAAGGCTCACAAACAAAGCCCTGGAGAAACAAGCCCGGGCTTTGAGGAACCACTGCCTCCCGTATAATGTCCCTGTCCCTGTACCAGTCCTACAAGCCAAACTCCTACTCATTTGACAATGCCACTTGGGACCAGGGCTATCCTGGTTACAGGTCCCCACCTCCTCATGACGTTGGCTCCTCCCCAGTATCAGATGATAGTTGGGCCGATGACCCCGACTACGACACATCATACCCGGAGAAGCCCGGGTGGTCAATGACTGCAAGACATCCTAGTATGTGACGGATCCATACTCTGTCGCACGATGCGAAACTGACCCGTGCCTCATTGCCGAACCTTCACGATCGAGTAGACTACGGGGGTTTTGCTCCCATGCGACCCGGTCGAGCGGCTCTATATCCCGGAGGCGACAGTGGCTGGCGGCGGACTCCGGGCCAGGCCTCGGGCTTCAGCTCGGGGTCTCGCTGCCCGGCGTGCGGCAACACGAACCAGACGACGGACGAGTGGGGGTGGGACGGCGAGGATGGATCGTCGTCGGACTACTTCTACGCCAACGTGACCGGATATCCTTACGGCAGCACTCCGACGCAGACACCACCACAACAGCAAAGTCTATATTCGCGTTGTCCGTTCTGCGGCCAGACTCGGTCGATGACGACGGCGACGACGGCATACGCCCAGCAATCTGCTGGCACTGGACGGGCGCTGGCGTCGGCACCGGCACCGGCACAAGCCGAGGACACAGGATCCTACTACGGTCTGTCATCATCATACCCCGGATACTATCCGCAGGAAGATTGGCACACTGGATCGCCGGGTGCCCCGCATACCCAATTTGATAATGCGAGTATGGCTTATCAGGGACCGTACTCGTCCATGGGCACTGGCCCATATGACCATCGTTGGCAACAGCGGCACCAAGGGCTCTACGCACCCCCACCTTCTGGCACGCCGTACAATTTCCAATCGTCGTACTACCCAACCATGAACGCGTTCGACCGCGCAAATCAGGGAATTTCCGTCAGTGGTTACCCGTACAGGATTCCAGGCATGGGAATATCTGGCGCCGCAAGACGAGGGTTGCATGGTACGTGTGATCTCCAACCACTCACCGGCACGGACAGGACTGTTGATTTCCTGTCGGTTGAACCTATTAGCTTCGTACCAGTACTCCTCCAACTTCTACGTTACGAGAAGTACTGGTGGCATGGGCATGGGCCCGTATGGGAGCTCATATGGCAGAAGTGACAGATGGTGAATGCACAAGAGCGAGACGAAAGGCCTGCTCGACTGCTGATCGGTCACATGCATACACTTTAAATATGTAAACAAGTGGTGGACAATTCCACTGCAGGGATACGTTACTTTCCGATGCTACCGACTCGGAGAAGACTGATATCCGTGCTTATTGAATTCAGTATGAGTATATGTACTAGTAAGTCAATGATAACGGACGATGGTACCAGTTGATGCAAGGTGGCCGCTTGTCGTATAATACAAGTGATGTTCTATGAATGCCTGACGATATAGCGGACAAGAGACCATCTCCCTCTCTGATGACGAATGATCTTTCACTGATTTTCCGTACGTGACGACACCGTGAGCGGTGAGAGGCACCTGAAGGATATGGCGACATGGACAGACCAGGACTCAGGGCCTGAGCCCCAGGGCCATTGCCGACCATGGGGGTATGTCGCTTCACCGTCCTTGGCCACAGATTCGAACCGACAGCAGCATCGTCATTTGAAAGGACGTCAGAGACGCGAGCCTGGGAGCTGCGAGTTCCGCCGAGTGTTTTTGCTTCTGGGGTTGCCATCCGCCGTACGCACGGATCTGATGTTCATTACTGACCGTTGGGTCGAGATGGGGGAGCGAAACCGATGCACGTTGTTCCTCGAGCTGAGATTGGCATGGGCGAAGTTGTGCCTCCAACTGGCCAAAGGAACAATACAGGAGAGGTTAGGAAAGAGGGGCCTTCACGTGGTAGGAAGTGTTAGGCCGCATCGAAGCACACAACTAGGGGGCGCAGAGCATTGGTCATGGCATTTACCAAAAACTGCATCGAGTTGACGGTCTCGGCCAGGAGGACAAAGTAGGCACGGCAGATTGTTGACAGGGCGACATTAAAGGATCGGGGCCAAAACGTGATAATCGAACTGTTTGGATGTCGGACTGGTGGCAACTTGTGCAGATGGTCGTGCCCGGTGCAAATTGTGGACCCGGGACATGCGAGGACGATGCAGCGTGGGAGGCGGAGAAAAGGTTAGGTGATGGTCAAAGGAGAAGGCCTCGAGAAGGGACCGCGCGCGAAGTGTCGCGATTTACACCAGGTCATGGCCCTTGTTCCGCTCATTGCGGCACCCAATTTCGTGATGACGCTTGGCTTTACTTGAATGGGCAACACCAGGACCTGGGGCACGACGCAACGCGGGGAGGAAAAGGGACAAACGAGTATTTTATCGGAGGTGGATGAGAACAGAAATGACACATTTATTGCTACAGTAACGAGAATCCGTCAGCATTGATGATGACGCCGGGAACAACAAGTTGGCAACCAAACACGAGAGACGAAAACTGCACCTCCGAGTCAGCCGATCACATGATCGCAGCTCGAGCTTCTGCCGTGAACCGCGGTCACTCAGTAGCTACTCCTCATATACGCAAGCTGAGTGGGCTCAGTCTTGCTAGTGACGCAGCTCGTGCAACCATGGCTCATGAGATCAATCCCAGTATGTCGCTCGAAAGTGCGCGGTGTCTCTTCACCTTCATCCCCCTACAACCATCTGTACGGCATGGAGGAAACTCGATGACTTCCTGCGGCGGACACCCTTCTTTCTTATTGAGATTGTCTCATCAAGGACAGCAAATTTATTCAGTACGCGAGTGTCGCACGCAATTTCACGCAAACCTCTTTCAGGTGATGTCACACATCCCATCAGGCTTTTACCGTTGAAGTATCTATGGACAACAGGAGCTCTCGGTGACATCATATTGAGTCCCTACTGCGATGATGTAGGACGATGGAGGGCCATACCTGGGTGACGGAACCGGGGTTCGACTTGGCTCCCATAGGGACGGATGCCAACAAACCACAGGCTTCCACGCCCAAGAATGCAACAGCGGTAATATTACGCAAATATTTGTGCAATAGATTTTCCTTAAAGCTGGCGTGCAGAAAGGGCGAAATCCATCGCCAATACCTCTCCGTTGAAGTGAGGATTGAAAGTCTCGCGTGTGAGTCCGTAAGGCCGATCTGATTCGATAAGGGAATAGAAGAAAGGAATGGTCAATCCCAATCAAGAAAAGGATATGCCACGCGATGAGGGAAAAAGAGACAAGCGTCGAGGTGTTAGAGTTGAGACGAGTCGAATGAAGTTGAACGGCTCGGCGGCACAGATACAACATCGAAAAGTTGAAGGGAGGAACTTTAGAGCACACGCAAAGAGAGAGAGAGAGGCAGAAACGCGAGGGGAAAAATCGACGTTTAGAGACCAGGATAGAGCAGTTTATATACAGGTAGAGCCACTGTAAGATACGAAAATGGAACACCGAGGATATCGAGAAGAAATAGAAATGTACGAGTAGACAACGCAAAGTTGTACACAGGTTGGATGAAAGGAACAGACAGAGAGGGAATGAAAGAGTATGAGAGGATGAAAGGGAACTGGACAAAGATGAAATGGAGGACAGCGCGCGAGGGAATACAGGACGGGCGAACGCAGGCATGAGGCCGAAGGACAAAGGTAAGGCTGTGAATCTGTAAATGTCGAAAATGTCGGAACTGTACGAAATCTAGCGTTGTCAACGGAGAGGAGATCGCGTCGACATTGAGACCAAGTTGATTGAGGTTGCGAGTGAGAACAATTGGAAAAAGAGGGGAAAGGGCAGTGATGGCGATCGAGGGTGGAGCAAGCACACGAGGTGGCACGGACAGGCAAGAGTTTGATGGGCGCGAAGGGGACTCGAAGGACGGACTTGGCGGCCCGGCAGAGACGAGGTGGGAGATGTGGTTCTCGGCGGCGGGGATCGCATTGAGACCACCAATACCCCCGTGCATGAGTGCTTTTCGTGGGCAACGACGAAGCTCACCTTACACCATCCACACATCATGAACGATGAATGGACCTCTCGTCTCTGGTATGGTCAGGAAATGACATACAATACCGCGGAGGTGGCACCCGTAACAACACCAAAAACACAAAAACTGATAGAGGTGAGAAGGCGAAGATAAAAGACATTTCCTGGTCTTCCAGGAATGGCTTCTATCTTCACTTTCCCTCCCCTCAGCTTATTAGGTGACACCTACGTTGACGGCCTTTGCTACCCCAGTTGGAATGTGAGCGCCCAGCGTATCAGCATGAAGCCTCGTGACGTATAGGATACCCTGGTCATTCCACCAAATGGACATGTAACTAGTGAAACATCCAGCACAGCACTAGCAGGACGCCAGAGTATTTCCGAGTCAATGCCTTGTTCGCGTTTCAGCCTACTTTAGTTTCATGATCCCCTTTCCTAGTCTAGGTTTTATGTCCCACGACCAGCAGTGTTGGCATTTCACTTCTCATGCAACTTGCGCGCTTTTGTAGAGGATGATATTCCCTCATCGACCTTTCGTCTATCATCGGTGCGTGTACCGATCGTAGGATGTATTTTTGTCCTCATACAGGTTAGTGCAATATAATTCTCGTGTTGAAGCTGCGCATGTCCCATCTTCACTGTGTTCGTCCTGTGTGCGGGATAATCCCCTGCGCGGGCCCTCGAACTCGAACTAGATCATAACGCTTGCATCAACCGGAGATGCTGGTTGGTATAAACCAATCGTACTTGCGACCGACGATACAGTATCTGAAGCTTGAGGCGCCCGACGTGTGTGGCCTATCTTCCCTGCTCGACATGGTGCGCATCATCCGCAACAATTACCAAAAAACGTATTGGTCAGTTCAGTGATAGTACATCGCCATTATTGTATTGAATTGGTTCCGCTGCGTATCAAATTGGGTTATGGGATCGGCCTCGACCTCGGCAAAGGTGAGCATCAGCCGTGCTTAATCATCATCTCGGGCACGAGGTAACTTAGAAAGAGTCGTCAAAACCGAAATCTCATCATAGATGGGCTGAAGAACTGCAAACCATGCCGGAGAGGTAGAGCCTTGGGCAAAAAGAAGTTTGTTACCGGCGCTCCTTTTGGCGTGCGTCTAGTGTAATCGGTATCGAGTAGCGCATGTGTTACCCGAACTGCGCGATGTGATGTGAAGCAACAGTCAGTACAGCATTCCTTTCACTGATGAACCACTTTCGAGGGTTGAACGTACCTAATGTCCGGTAGATGCGCGTCGGTTGGAGAGTGTGGAGCGCGAGATGGCGTCACATAAATGGGAGTTAGTCCGGCCTTTAAACTTTTGATCAGTGCCTTGTCGGTTCCCATGTTGTACACGCTTTTTGTCCGGCGCAGACTCAATAAACTCATGTGGCCGATAGCCCGCCATCGACAGTCCATTTCCAAACGCGCGCAGGGTTTGAAGTCATCACGAGAAGTGTTGTCACAGACAGAGGGATGAGAAGCGATCTCACGGTGTTTCCGTGATCACGTCAATCAATGGTGGGTGTATCCTTGCCGGTACATGTTTCGTGATCGGTGGGAACAGCCCAAGTGAGCCACGACCATAATTGGCCAATCTTGATTCCACGCGGCCGAAATTAGCCACCGCATAGACTGCGGGTGACGAGGAAGCACTTTGTCATATCCTTGTGTGCGAGGGCGTGGTATTGTATGTCATACTGCATGCTGAAAGTGCGAAAATGACGACTTTGGGATGACAGATTCGGTACCAGGATTGCCAGTGTGAATTGGCTCGTTGGCGAGGTGGTGCGGGCGGTGGAAAGAGATGCGGCCACAGGGGTTGGTCAAGGGTTCGTGGGCTATTAATAACGTTAAGTTTTAACAAGTGTTGCGGTCACATCGGGCGTCACCCAAAAATGTCTTGAGAAGCGTGATTGTATATTACGGTGAGGGCAAGCGTAGCGGTTTTCATCACGGGCCCGGGTGGTAATCGAAGAAGACGGTCTGTCGAGTAGTCAATTCCATTATCCAAAAGGGTCAGAATACGCTGTCCACGTCAGCGACACCAAGGGCGGGAAGGTCGATGCCTTATCAAAGTGTTTTAGTCGCCTAAGGAAGCCTTTGTCATCCTCTTTATGGCTCTTTGTTTGCTTTGTTACCAACTTACTCAAATTTAGCGTCAAATTTGTCAATTCGTATTACGCTTTGCTTATGTTTCGGCTTCCGCCCAGTTACATCAGCTTACTTCTCTGTCCCCCGTATCCCCCGTATTGTCACCTCCTCGTCCTTTTAATATAAAGGCGACACAAACATGTCCGGTTCTTCTCATCACCATCCTTCCCAACTCACACCATCCCTCTCTCTTCCCCTCCATATTCCACTTGTACAATGTCCCGCAAAAGCATCGTCGTCGTCGGTGGTGGAGCAGCTGGTGGCGCAATCACTCGCATCCTCTCCTCCAAGATTGATGCAAACACTTCTCTCACGCTCGTGACTGCGCGTCCCTTTGCCCTTCACCTCCCTGCTGCCATCCGCATGACAACCACGGCCGAGGGCAAACTCGAAGATACCGTTCTCATCCCCTTCGACAACCTTCTCGTCAATGGTAACGGTACCATCAAGGTCGGCCGTGTCACCTCTATCGAACAGGGCAAGGAGAGCCAAGCTGGTGGCTCCGTCGTCCTCTCCACGGGCGAACAGATCCATTACGACATCCTTGTTCTTGCTCCTGGTTCGGAATGGGAGGGTCCCCTTACCTTCCCTGACGACCGGGCTGCCGTCCTGGAGCACATCAGGTCGTGGCGTCGCAAGTTCGAGAATGCCAGTGGGATTGTCCTCGCTGGTGGCGGTGCTGTTGGTATTGGTACGGTTTTATTCCCATCGATTGCCTCTTTTGTCTTGAGCTTGACGTCTGTGTTTTCCTCCTTAGAATATGCTGGCGAGATTAAAGACGCTTTCCCCAACAAGAAGGTTACCATCGTCCACTCGGATTCTATGCTCCTCAACGGTGCCTATCCCAACAAATACCGCAAACGGATTGAGAAGGATATTACCTCTCGCGGTGTCACCATCGTCTTCAATGACTACGTCGACGACTTCGAATCCGCCAACCCGAGGACACGTTCCGGGCGCCAGCTCGAGGGCAATTTAGTCGTAAGTCTCTCCTCTCACATGTCCCCTCGACTGAATTGAATCTGACTTGGTCATGTTATAGGTTCCCACCTTCGGTAATCGCCCTGCAACGGCCTTCGTGAAGTCGCTCGGTTCGGGTGTCCTCACACCGCGCGGACAGATCAAGATCGAGAAAACGTTCCAGGTCAAGTCGCATCCCAACATTTACGCGATTGGTGATGTGATCGATTGGGAGGAGCAGAAGCAGGCTGCGAAGGCCGCCAAGCATGCACAGATCGCTGCTACCAACGTTCTTGCGCAACTCAACACTGGAGTTCCCAAGACGAGCTACTCGGGCCAGCCTGAGCTGATCATCATCACCAACGGCAAGGTTGGTTGTTCTCCGCTTCTGACATAACTGTCTCTTTCTAACCCATTGTTTCCTCGCTTGCAGAAGCGCGGTATCTCTTTCATGGGCATGCTCTGGGGTATCACACTTGGCAACTGGTTCTCAAGCTCGATGAAGGGCAAGGAGCTGATGGTGGGCATGGCACGGAAGGGTTATGGCCTTTCAAATTAAAATTCTGCCGCTGCGATTGGCTCGTTGAGATTCCTGGATAATTATAGTGCATCCTAATATGTGTAGCATACCCTGCTTATTTTCCGTTTCGGTCCGGCCTTGGATTCGTTACTTACTTTGATGATTGATATGACACACGGCTTGTTTGACTGTTTTAACGAATAGACGAATTTCTTGACTGTAGACACTACAGGATCCAACCCTTTCCTGGTCTCGCCTCGTTTCTCTCATGTCGCACCACGATCGTTTATTTCGTCTGATAAAAGAATACATATGAATGCCTCGTCATCAATATCATACCGAGTTCTCCGAATCCCCCACACGTCACGCAGGTCTGTCAGTGAGTGGCACATACTGACGCCACAAAGAGCGGGTTGGAAATTAGCGCATCGCGACAAAAATCCCAAAAAAAAAAAAATCCGGAACGGAAAAAGGCGCAATAAATGGCCCAAATGCACGACGCACCACGACGCCAAAGAGATCCTTCTGGGTGACCTGCCCCCGCGCGTCCTTGTCGACCTGCACGAACCGCTGCGAATACGTCCCGACGGGGATGATCATCCGTCCCGGACTCGCGAGCTGCTCCACGAGCGCGGGCGGGATCGTCCGCGCCGCCGCGCCGACGTGGATCGCGTCGTATGGGCCCTTGGAGGCGTACCCTAGTTACCAAATAATCCCGCCGCGGGCCACATAGGCCACATGAAAGAGTGAGAGTGTGTGGGTGTGTGAGTGTGGGTGAGAGAGACGCACCGAGTCGGCCGTCGGCCGTGACGAGCACGATCGCCTGCTCGTCGATGGCGGCTCCGAGCCCGTCCGCGCGTATGTTGCGCTCTGCGAGCGCGGTGAGCTCCGGTATGTGCTCGATGCCGACGACGACCGCGTTTGCGTTTGCGTTTGCGTTTGCGTCTGGGCCTGGGCCAGCACGCTCGGAGGAGACGAGGTGGTACAGTACGCTGGTGAGGTAGCCCGATCCTGCGCCGACGTCTAGCACGCGCGCGCCGCGGCCGGTATGACCGCGTAGGTAGGGGAGGAGGAGCTCGGCTGAGTGCGCGTGCTGTTTTTTTTTTTTTGTATAGGTTTTGGTTTTGGTTTTGG